>JBBBDQ010001215.1:390000-500000 GCA_037127315.1 Ascarosepion bandense
TATATATATATATATATATATATATATATATATATACTGAGAGAGATAGAAACTTACAGATGCGCACATACGCGTGCATATAATATTAAGTTTCAGGGAAGATTAAAAAGTTTGATAAATTCATTTTTCTATCTCTATCGATACAGAGCATTTTACGACAAAATAACCTGCTTGCCAAAACCTTTTTATTAGTAAACCATAGAAAAAACAATAATCTTGGCAGTAAGTATCATCACATGTCAAGAATATATATATATATATATATTTATATATAATGGAGGAATGGTAGCTTTTGAAAAAATAGTAGCTCATCACACATCTACACATCGTTAATTCAGTAATGAATTTGAACACTATCGGCTACTGGCGTGTGTTTACAATGTACATAACATGCTAAAGTCCGCCTTCCTCTACCGAGTCCCCATAGCTCAGAGGCAGAATCGCCGACTGATATCAGTTTGGTCGGTTTTCAATCCTGGCTAAAAGTAATCGCATGTCTAACCGTACTGATGAAATGTGATACAGCGAAACAGATCTGTCTGCGGATTACTATATATATATATATATATATATATATATATATGATAAGAAAATATTAATTAAGTACATATATATAACAAGTAAAGAACTGGTAACAAGAAAGTCTCTTTAATCTAACATGTTTCACTTTAACTAGCTTCCTCAGAAATTTTTAAAGTCCTGTTTCGCTGTACCACAGCTCATCAGTCCAGTTGGACATCCGATTGCTTCCAGCCAGGATTGTAACCTAATGATGTGACATCTATAAATGTCAGATTTTAAATTTAGCCCTGACGAGTGGAGAGATCATAACGGTGTCTTCACGAAACTTCGAAATCGGCATGACTCATGACGTATCTGCATTAATCCTATATATATATATATATATATATATATATATATATATATATATAATGAGAAAGAGAGAGAGATGGAGAGAGAGGGAGGAGAGAATTAATTTTAAAATGCAACTTAAGTTTTTAAAGTTACTTTACCAGTTTCACTCTTCTGTCATTTTCAAAATTTAAATTAAGATATATCTTACATCTTGTGAGAAACATAACATGGTCTCTACACACATCTCTCCATCTCAATTTATATTTAAAAAATTATACAACTGTGAAACTGGTAAAGTTGCAATAAATATTCTTCAAGACTCTAGTTGCATTTTTAACATCATTTCCTTTACTTTTAACCGTGTGGGATATAAAAATAATTACTTACTTTTATATATATATATATATATATATATATATATATATATATATATATATATATATTTTAATTCAGATCCTAATTAATATTAAAAAATTTATTTATTAAAAAAAAATGATACAGGAATAGAGCTCCATGTAATAAAATATTACAGAGCAAATATAAATTAAAAAAGGATTAATTCAATGATGTTGAATGACCATTTCGATATGAAAATCCCCACGGAGAATAACACATCACCTCCCCCGTGGGGATTTTCATATCGAAATGGTCATTCAACATCATTGAATTAATCCTTTTTTAATTTATATATATATATATATATATATATATATATATATATATATATATATATAAACAGGGTCTTGTACCCACAGAAATAACAAATAGACTTTAAAAAAGTAGACGTCATAATGTAGATCTTAGGATCCTTTTCCATTATTAAAGGTGCTTGTTGGCGTTAATGTGAATGATAGACAGGACACAAAAATTACTTACAGAAGGGGATATTGCAACACGTATAAAAGAATAATTTTAATTAAAAAATAGTTAAAATGTAAGGGGGTTACATTTTAATTATTATTTTTTATTTAATTAGACGAGTACACAGTTGTATTAGAAAGTGTTCAATACAATTATATTGTAGAACTTTTGAATATTTTTCATTTGTAAACGAGTTCTTACGCGACCGAGATTTAACTCGTTTATATATGTGTGTGTGTGTGTGTCTGTGTGTCTGTGTGTGTCTGTGTGTATAGGATGTATAAATAATGGCGCATAATAATAATAATTATATATATATATATATATATATATATATATATATAACAGAGCTATTTTATATAGTTTGCAGTTCGAAAAATGCCCCTGTATGTATGAGTGAGTGTGTGCGAGAAATGTTACTTGTGTAGATAAAAATGTAAATGGTTTTTTTCATGCTACCCTGGCTCACTGCATACTTCTTTACTATTTTTAATGTCAGTAATCATGGCCTGTTGGGAAAGATAGTGGAGGGATTTCCTGTTGTTCATTCCACAGTGTTGTATTCTCTCTCCTAGAGTAATTGAAATCCACTTAGGGACCATAAGTCTACTCTGTTATTTGATCTATTTAATAGTTGTGGGAATATGAGATTGATTCTTTCCTTTTCCAAGTGCGTTAGTGTGAAAGTGGACATAATATACGAGGCCACAATTTGAACCTGGATCGCCAATTCCAATTGCCTCTCCGATAAGCGTTGGGCTGCACGAGATATATCTATTTGAAACAACCGTTAAATGATATTGTTTACTTTTTGCTAAATTTGAAATAGCAGATCACTAAGTTTTAGAAAAAATAGAAAAAAATTGACACATGTCTTTTGTAAGAAGATAAAATTAAATGTTTCACATCCAAATGTATGAAAAGATCCGTAAAGAATATATATTAACTCGAATATATGCATACATACTTACATGCATACATACATATAAAAATAACTATATATATATATATATATATATATATATATATATATATATATATTCATTTAATTTATATGCATTCATGTGTATAAATAAATGTCTGAATGACTAAAATATTTTAAAAACATTTCTTTACTATGGAAAATGTAAAAAAACGTAACGAAAAACATCCCATTAATTATAAAACAGTCGCCATTTTGATCACGTGACAATAATTGTATATCAATAAAAATTAAATATTTTCTCTTTTTGAATGTTTCAACCACCGCATCCAACACTCGTGTATGCGTACATATACACATCTATATATATATATATATATATATATATATATATATATTCATGTAGGTATATATAATGCATACAACAGATAATAAAAATACACATAAATCATGACGGAAATAAATGTATGTTTACTTTGAATTTTATTGACTTCTTTGTTTGAATATAAACATTCATATGTTTGTACATTTTTATTTATGTATTTGGTGTGTTTTCTTTCTTTTGAGACATTGTTATTACTGTTTTTGTTCTCCTTTATCGTCACCACATTCAGCTCAGCCTCAAAAATCATTATTACTCATGCATTTATTTATTCAAAATTGATATCTGGTGGTCATCAGCTACAGACTGACTGTTAAGAAATCTCCATAAAACGCAAGCACCTGTAGACGCCAGCAAACGCCGTTGTTTTTACAATATAAAAACTTTCAGGAAAATCGAACTTACCTAACCTCGATTCCGGTGTTCTGGACACAATTCAAGGTGAGCTTACAATTACGGACACGATCTTGATTATTACATTTCATAAGTTTGCTTCTTTTATCAAGTGTCTAAAAGGTATGAATATGCAGAAAATAATGTAAGTAATGAACAGAGTGGCTATCAGTAAAACGATTCACTGATATATTTAACTTTTTTCTTTTCATTTTTTCAATCATTTCACTCCAGGCAAAGGCAGGAACGACACTGGCGAGCAGGGGGTTACACAGAGAGAAAAACAAGGTACAAGGTTCGTCGAAGAAAGGATATTAGATGGTTGCGTTTCAAGGAGGCAGAAGTTTTCCATACACGGAAAGTGCGAGAAAAGAAACAATTAAAATAGATATAGAAGATGATAATTGACGTTGCATTTAAATTTTTAAAGAGTGTAGCTATCAGAAAAGCAAGTTAACGGAAGGGAGCCCCATACACGGAAAGTGCGAGAAAAGAAACAGTTAAAGTAGAGATAGAAGATGATAATTGACGGTGCATTTAAATTTTTAAAGAGTGTAGCTATCAGAGAAGCAAGTTAACGGAAGGGATTTCCATCCACGGAAAGTGCGAGAAAAGAAACAGTTAAAGTAGACATAGAAGATGATAATTGACGTTGCATTTAAATTTTTAAAGAATGTAGCTATCAGAGAAGCAAGTTAACGGAAGGGATTTCCATACACAGAAAGTGCGAGACAAGAAACAATTAAAGTAGAGATAAATGATAATTGACGTTGCAAACTTTTAAAAATTGTAGCTATCAGGGAAGGAAGTTAACGGAAGGAAGTTACATACACGGAAAGTGCGAGAAAAGAAACAGTTAGAGCAAACGAGTGGGTTACATTTAACTATTTTGACGATAAAAGTGGGACCCTGATGCCAATCTAGTAGCATGTGTAAATTTTGGGGGTCGAGGCACCAGGAAAATAAGCTCGTCAGAGCAGTTGGCATGGAAATATTTGTAGAAAAGACAGAGAGAAGCCACATGACATCGGTGAGAAAGTGACTGAAGTCGAGATACCAAGTCAGGACCGATTGCATTGCAGATCCTTCTTTCGATTTTGTCAAGAACCTCGAGTTGAATAGCAGGGGTATCATCAGATATGACAATCAATACACGGACGAATACTAGATTTGTAAACGTGCAAGATACTGACGTGAAATAAAAAACTTTCTTACCCGAAACAATGACCCTACATTCTTAGCAGTAGACACATCTACAGATTCGATGAAGTCGGTTGAAAGAGTGCGGCCAAGGACGCGCAGTGTGTTTCCCTCTAAGAAACAAGCATCATCTGTTGATTTGGATATTCTTTTAAATTATAAAGACCAAAGATCAAATACTCCATGCTTTCCAGCCAACCTTCTTCTTCTATGTGCCCTGTTCTTTCAGGACGTGAAACATAATATTACATGGAAAACATAATATTACATAACTCACTTTTTTTCCGGTGTTAAAATTTACAAAAATCAAATAATTGTCGGATTTTAATGAAACTTTCAGCACTTATTCACAAATGAATGACTTTAATTTTTAAATTATTATTTTTTAAAAATCTTGGTAAAAAAATTTTTTTTACATCTGCTACCCCCTCAACGTAAATCCATTAAATTTTAAGAAATTAATTTTTGTTTTAAAAATTAGTTTATTATTAGTTAAACGCAGGACTCATTGGGGAATGTAAATCATCTATTATTTTTTTTGAAATATTTTGACATTAGTTCCGAAAATCAGCGCACAATAGTAAAACAAAAAATGCAATAAAATGATGACATGATTTAATTTGATAAGCTTTTAATTACTTTAATAAATAATATATATTAAGGACATTATAGTATGAAGAAATTTTAAAAGAATTATTTTCATTCATTTTTTTTATTATAATAATTTATAAAGTTTCAAAAATATTTTAAAATACTTCAAAAATTTGTTGTCGTTAGTTTATTAACTAAATCTTCAGTTAATAAGTGAAGATTATATTTATGTATTTACTAATCGAAAATTGAAAATTTAATACAAATCGTTGTGCCTTCGTATTTTAAAAATGATTTTTATTTTTTTTTGTTTTTGTGTATTTGAAGTTATTTTTTATGGTAATTCTATGCGTACATTAAAAAAGTCATGTGTTTCAAGGTTTATTCCTCTAACAGGAAAAAAATTGCACAATTATGTCACTTTCAATCACCATACACTTATTTTACCTCGTATCTGTCAATCTGTCAACTCATTTCAAATGCAATGGAAAGGTTTAAGAAATAGTTTTATTCTAAAATTAATGCTATAAATAAATAATACTTGTCTAAATCAGATTGATTTAACATTAAATTTACTGATTTTCTAAAAATAATGTTTCACACATGTTTGCAAGATAGCGCAAAAATTGAAAATTTAAAAAAATGAAAAATTATAAATTCCAATCAATATAATTTCTGTTTAAAATATCCCAGATTATTTTGCTTACTGGAAATAGTAAATTTAATCATTTAGCCTTCAATTAAAATTAAATTAAAAATTTAAAAAAAACTTTTTTTCAATGTAAAGTTAGTTATCGAAAACGAGAGAATGTCAGTCAGTTAGGTGCCATACGCGCTTGGGCGATCATGTCTGACTGGGCAGAAGATTATCCCGCAGTAGGTTGCCATTGCTTACTGCGGTAGACTGGTTGCCGACCAAGGCTATAGAACCCAATCTGTCCTGCTATTTAACCCATAACTGGAAAGAAGAGACGGATTACTACCTTTCCCAAGGGTATTTGCGCGTAAGTGAGATACAATGGATTCAACTGGAATTCGAACTCGGCTCCCCGGTTTCTCGTTTCGAGCCGATATCCACTATACCACAACGCACATCCTAGTAAGACGGTACCTATCGTATAAGGTTCAATATGAAGTCATTAAATCTTTCAACTTTTCTTTGCAGGGCGGGTTGTTTGAAACGGTTACCAAATGTCACATTTTAAATATTAAGGAGGAATCCTTAATATTTAACATGTGATTAGCCAAGTAGCTCACTGAAGCATTCTTTCAAGTAACTACAAGATGTTTCCAGTTTAAATTCTAATATTTGTTCGAATTCCAAGCACAAAGCAGTAAAGTAACTGCTGTCTGTAGTAATTGTGGTAGAAAGATCCCTTTAAACTTTTCATTTATTGCTTCGAATGCGAAAAAAAAAACAAAAACAAAAAAAAACAGCTAGTTCGGAGTAATACTTATGAAACATTTTTTAAAAACAAAATGAAATCTGCTTTTACATATTTGAATTTTTGAAATTTGCAAATTCATTTTTAACGATTGTGATAAAACATTTTAGTATTTCTCTGTATTTCTGAGATGAGGTAGTAGTTACACTATATTATTCGGCCAATTGTCCTCATCTTTGTTGCCATTTGTCATACGTTTCGGCCGAAATGTCGTACAAAAAAGCAAACAAAATGAGGACAATAGTCCGAATAATGTAAATAGTGTAGGCATATTTTTATTCGATTAAAAAAACTTTTGTTCTTTTTTACTCATTTTCATATAGTCCACAATAATCATAAAAAGTGATATATCTATAATATTTTTATTTTTAATTGGCGTCAATCGGCGATTTTACCTTTGAACTATGGGTGCTCGGTAGAAGGAGGCAGACTTTTTTAGCGTGTATATTATAATTATACACGCCCAATAGCCGGAGTGCTCTAATTCATTACTGAATGAGCGATGTGTAGATGCTAGAGTAGCTACTGTTTTTTAAAGCCTACCATTCTTCCAGAGTGCTCAATCAGAGTGTGAGAGCGTAAGTAGTCATCCGCAGACAGATCTGTTTCGCTGTATCACAGCTCGTCAGTACGGTTAGACATCCAGGATTGAAAACCGACCGAATTGGCGTCAGTCTATCTCTGAGCTATGGGAGCTCGGTAGAAGGAAGCAGACTTTTTAGCGTATATATTATCATTATACACGCCCAATAGCCAGAGTGCTCTAATTCATGAGCGATATATATATATACACAAATTATATTTCTCTGGATAACATTCATTGCGCTATCTATTTTTATCTAATTATTAGAGTGACAAGAAGAGACTACAAATAAATTGCAAGAAAACCGAATGCATAGTCATCAGCAAAAAGAGCGGCCAAAAGTGCCAACTACAGGTGGGTGGTGTTAAAATCAATTAATATCTGGGAAGTGTTCTAGCTGAAATCGGAAAGTGCGACACAGAGATCCAAAAGCGAATTGGCATGGCGAAGGAAGCTTTCCAGAAGCTGAGTAAAGTATTAAAACACATGGAAACTTTCATTAGAAAGAAAGAAGAGAGTAGTGGATTGCTATGTGATGTCAGTTCTTCAATATCGCAGTGAATGTTGGACAATATCAACAAAGCTGGAGGGAAAACTTGAAGCAACTGAAATGTGGTTCTACAGAAGGATGCTGCGGATATCGTGGACCGAGCATGTGAGTTCTGACGAGGTGTTGGAAAGAATGGAAACGAAAAGTAAATGAATATTCGGCATCAGGAAGATACAACTTAAGTTCCTGGGACATGCAATGAGGAAGGAGGGCTTGGAGAACCTGATATTAACAGGCCAGGTAAAGGAAAAAAGCTTTCCCTGACGATCCGTTTAGGTGAAACCTAGGTAGGTCTGTTTGGCTCAGTAGGTATTCTTTACTTATTCCGCCCTACCTAAGTATTGAGCGCTTTTTGTTAGTTGATTACTTCTATCGGGTTTGTTTCTTTGGGTTACGTCCTGACTCGGTCCGAAACCTTTTGACTGATGTTCATGTATTTAGCTCTTTCTCTTTTTTTAAAAACCGTTTTTTCCCTTCTTCGTATATTCGTGGAAGGTTTTTCGACGCGAGTATAGTTATAATCTCTGATATATATATATATATATATATATATATATATATATATATATATATATATGTATCAAGATCAAACAAATTGTTACGCTTAAAAAGCATTATTGTCATCAGATGACCACATTGAACAAGAAGTATTTTCTTGGGATTTTTTTTTTCAGCGACAGAGATGTTTGGTTTGGTTTGGTTTGGTTTGGTAGCCTAACGTTCTTTTCCAAGTTTTTATCACATTTATTAGATTCCTTGTCATTTATTTTAATATGATATTCTATCATTTTTTATGATGATGATGATGACGATGATGTTATTATTATTATTATTATTATTATTATTATTATTATTATTATTATTATTCTTTTGGACATCCGACTCTTCGATGATTCGTCTGAGTGAGGAAAGTCAGGTAACTCATCTCTTACCTGCAGTTTAAAGTCACAGCACATTCCTACGCACTCCCAATGATGTCGTGTGTCCCCGAAGCAGGGAGACTCCTGGAAATAGTCCCGAAAATCGTTAAGTTTGGTGGCGGCAGTGTGGTGGTGTGGAGAATGGTTTAATCTGCAGGAGTTGGCCCTATTATCCGCATACATGGCAATATCAATTCTGCGATATAAAAAAAAACTTCTTCAGCATCATGTTGTACCAAAATTACACCATAATCTTTATGAATCTCCTATTTTCATGCAGGACAATGCACCATGCCACACGGATCAGAAGGTTATGGTTTTATTTGAAGAAGTAATTGCCCTAATGAAGTGCCCAGCCCAGAGCCCCGACGTGAATCCAATAGAAAATGTTTGGAAGATAATTGGAGAAAGGGCTCAGAAAAGAAACCCATAAAACCAGGATCACCTATGGAACGAACAAAAAAAAAAAAAAGACGAATGGCAGAGAAGTCATTGAAAATAAGGGGATGTTTACCAAATATTAAATTTTGTTGATATTTTGTTCACAATCAAGTCATCACAAGATCGTTCCTAAACTTTTGTCCAGTAGATTATTTCCTTTGTTCCATTTATTCTTTATTTAAAAAAAAAAACTATTGTGTAAATTTTTCTAACTTTGTATATTATTTATGCATTACACCCTAATCTTTTTTCGGTAAAAATTTCATTGCTAATCATGCATTACCACGGAAAAGACGACTTACCACGGAAAAGACGACTTACCTCGGAAAAGACGACTTAAGCCTGTTACATTTATTCGATTTTCATCTCAGGTCTTGGTATCACTGTATTTTCTCCTGCTTTTTCTCTCAAATTGCTTCAACATCTACCAGGAGCCATTATTAATATTACGTTTCCATTTTTCATCATATTTCCATTTTTGCTATGGTCGTACTACCTACCAAGTCTGCGGGAAGACCTAAGGCAGGTCGTGGTGTGTTGTTATGGCTCCATTTCATGTTTTTTCTATCTCCCCTAACATCCCTAGCGTTATATAGACAAAGTTCTCCTTAGTGTGTGGGCTGTACTTAACAAGACAATTTTTTGTATATCTCTTAAACTAGGGTTTCCAGGGATTCTTTCAATGTGTTCTTTTGTTCCATTTTTTTTATCATTTCAAGTGCACCTACTATCACTATTATTATTATTATTATTATTATTATTATTTCCTTTGATTTCTGTTGCATAATCATTCCTTCCGGATCCTAACCAGAGGCCTTAGGTAAAAAAGGACCACTGAGCATGTTTGTATAAAAAAATAAAAAATAAAAAATACAAAAAAAAAAAAAACAAGACAAAAACACCATAAGATGACACATGAAGATAAATTTCTTCGCAAGGATTTGGCTGTCTTGCGATTACAGTTTTTTTATGGTATTTCTTTAAAGGGTTACATTTAGGTAGACAAGTTATTTCATTGTAAATCGGAAGTATATGCCTATTTCAGGGATCCCTTCAATAAGTCTGTGAGAACCTTTTCACATCAAACCGAGTGTTTTAACTATAATTGCAATTATTGATATCCTAATGTGCCACATTATTTAAATTCCACTTCAAGATCCTTGTATTTTAATAGTTTTTTGAAGATCTTCAAAAATACATTGCAATCTGCAGGGACAACCATCTCAATATGAAAGCACATTCTATTTTCGTAGTATTTGATCACGATGTCTTGCTAATTAGCTTTGATTTTTATGTCTGTGTAAATGGTAAAGTCTCATAAATTTGTTAGAGCTCTCCCTGTAACCGGGTCTGGATAGTTTCATGCAGAGGACTTTCCGTAAAAGTTGTAGATTTTCCAGGGTAGATATGGTTGGATTTTGACAACTGGATTATGTTAGTGGGTTCGTGCCACTTGTCATAATTTGTATTTATTTCTGAGATAAGCAGTATAGCCCGGCGTTGCTCGGGTGTAATGAAAATTTTAAAACTAATCCATGGTCCTGGAGTTCAGGCTCTTTGAATGTTGGCATGAAAGACTAAAAAGCAATAGTTGTTTCCAGTTAAAGCGAAATTTTCTGCACTATTGTAAGAACTGCAATGTTGAAACTTCTGAATATCGTTTCTTATGTCTTTGTCTATGAGTGTATCAAATTTAATTAAAATCAGACCACTCCTTCTATAAACCGATTTTTTCGATTAACGATTTTCGATATTTATCGGGGGTACCTCGACACAAAACGTAGCTAAGAACACTCGCAGACGCTTATAGTACAACTATGTAAATTTTTAAGAAAATAGGTCAGCCGTTTCGGAGTCTATAGGTAACAGATACACACACACAGACACACACACACATAGACAAAGTTCCATTTATAAATACATTTAGATAATCTGAGATAATCCACATCAGCCAATCTATGGACACATGATGATGACTAGAGGGTACTTGGTCGAAACGTTGTGTCTATTATAACACCTATATCAACCAAGATGAGAACAAAAGTTCTAAATATTTCCATGACTATTGAAAATTACACTTCTCAGAAATAAATGCACATCATCATTTGAGTTTTACTTCATGACAAAAACTCTCAAATCGATATCCTACAAAAAGGTTAAAAACAAATTTACACAGCTTAAAAAAACTTTTATTTGAAGGAGCCAAATTGCAACTACTCTCAGTTATCCCAGTCCCCTTTCCTATAATAAGGTGATTATATATATATATATATATATATATATATATATATATATATATATATATATATATCCTTCCTGTCACTGTTATCTCTCCCATGATAAGAAAAACAATAGCGAGGCAGAGTCGGCTCAGTTCATTAGAGAGACAACAACGACGTATCATTGGCTCAGTTCATTCTGTTTACTACCAGTTATTAAACTTTACTATCAATTATGAAAAATTTTGCCGGATATTTTGTGTCATTCGGCAGGATTCGAACCTGCGACCCCTATCCATATAGATATATGTTAAAAAAAATCAATTCAAATTGTCAGTTGTTTAAAGACCATTTCGTTAATCTTCGTTAATTTCTGTAACATGTTTACATTTGTTGACATTACAATACATTTCAGAGCAGATATGGTTATTACGATGAATTAAAAATTGTGTTATATAGTCTTGATTTGACTTCGTTTATAGTGTTTGTCATTCGTGGTCAAGAGATCTAAAACGTACCAGTTCAATTGGTGGCTTCCCTAAATGGATAGGGATCTGACATTCGAATCCTGCCGAATGACACACATTTTCGTAACAAAAAATTATCGTAAATAATCAGGCCGGTAGAAATAAATATATAATACTGTTTGATTATAAACAGAATATCTACTTAAATACGAGTATCGATCAAAAATAATGTTCAAACAAATCGTTCAAATTGTCGGTTGTTTATAACCATTTCGTTCATCTTCGTATAACATATCTTTCTTAATTGTTTCTCTTTTTGGCTTAATATTTGCAATCATTTTAACGGATTGTTTTTTATTTTATTTCCTTGCTTTATTGCAAACACCCACACCCACACACACACACACACACACACACACATACACACACACATACACACACACATATACACACACACATAATTCATTGGTAACGAGTTCTATTACGTAACCCAGGTTTCTACCTTTCGGTATCTTCAGGCGATTTACAATAACTGATTTTACCGTTTTTTAAGAACGCTCATGTAACGGGGATTTTTTTATGAACGCTCAATTCCCAAAATTAGAAGTTAAAACGTTTTCATCCATGGTTGGATTTTTTTGCTATGGTTACACTTAGTCATCATTTCTGTTCTTTCATTCAGTAATTCAATTTTTGTTTGGGAATAACATAATACCTAACTTTTTTCCTGGTACAGTCTACCTATTTTGCCACCGTTTTAAGACTTTGTTGTTTTCACTATACTCCACATAATGCCTGAGTCTTTTCCATATTTTAATTTCAATTTCCGCACGTGGCGAGCCAATTTTGTACAATTTTTTATAGTTTTCTAGTTTCAATGTAGACCTGTGATTGAACCATCTGATCTTAAAAGTGTCTTTGGTTGATCGCAAATATGTTTTGTTTTAAGTTATCTACTTTTGTCTTATAAATGACTTCTTTTGTATTACAACGTCCTTGAAGTGTGCATTAATATTTGTTCCTGAAGTTATATTCCTTATTAATGATCTTGTTTTGTACTTTGCTATTTAAGTTTCTGGTGGTTTGTTTCTTTATAAAATTTTCTAAATTACTCGTAGAGCTATAATTCAGTTTGATTGTATTCCTATTGAAAATGTTGTTTAGTTATCATCTTTTTGGAAAGTGTTTATTGATCAGTTTGAAAATATTTGTCCTATTTTGGTTTTTACTTCTAAGTTAAATGGTGAGTTCAACCAGATAACGTTTCGTTTTCTATCATTGTTTTTTATTTGTCTGTTTGGTTGTGGATTGTTTTCTGGGAATTGTATTTTAAAATCTAATATATATATATATATATATATATATATATATATATATATATATATTATTTTTGGTAACTATTGCAGTTGCCAAGCGGAGTTTTATGTCAACACAAAATAAAATCGTCGGTGATGGTGGATTTTATATTTCAGTTTAAACTACCTCTCTGAAGATGGCTCATGTGAGCCGAAAGCTTAGAAGAAAACCAATAAATAATTATCCAAATGTTGGAGAATTTTTGTCTTTATTTTCAACTGAAATTAAAGCAAAAATACGACGTTTAGAACGGCTCATGATTAAACATAATAGACATTCATTGTCTCTTATATTTAATAGAATATGTCTAGAAAATTACTTGCTGCCTCGATATACTAAATATATATATATATATATATATATATATTATATATCTCTCTCTCTCTCTCTATATATATATATATATAGAGAGAGAGAGAGAGAGAAAGAGAGAGAGAGAGAGGAAACTCAACACATAATTAATTAATAAGTAGTTATTGGTCCGAGTCAAATTCGATCAGTAAACAGTTGTATTGAAAGTGCTCAATACATATTTTAAATAAACAACCAACACTTTTTCGAACGCATAACAGGAACCTCCAAAACGCATAACCGGAAGTTTTAAAAAAAGTACCGATCTTGACAAGAATAGCGAAATAATATTGTAAACACTTTCATAATATAATTATAATTATAATATTATAATAACAATATTGTAAACACTTTCATCCAGGTTCATATATATATATATATATATATATATATATATATATATATATAATCAGCATGCGGTGTAGATATAGAATAATCCAAAGGAGTATGCTGTACAGATAGCGGTAGGATAACTCTCTAAGAGAGCTCTAAATATATATGTATATAAATACATGTAGAGCAAATATAAAAAAAACATTCAGGCAGACACGTTATTTCATGGTAAATCGGGAGTATAAGCCTATTTCAAGCGAACCATAATCAGCTTCCGTCTTTATTGTACAGAAGATTTTACACAAACGAATATATATATATATATATATATATATATATATATATATATATATATATATATATATCCTTCTTCTTGTGCTGTGTCTCTTCAGGACGTAAGCGATCATAAACTTCCACTTGCCTCTGTCCCTTGTCAATCTTAATATTTTTCCTCTTGGTACCTCTCTCAAACCCCGCTCCGTCCTGTGAGTTTTAGATTCTCCAGACACTCCTTCTTCATTACATGTTCTAGGAAATTCAACTGTCTCTTCCTGATGTTAAGTATGAGTTTTTTTTTCGATTGCATCATCTTCAGCACTTCGTCATTGCTCACGAACTCGGTCCATGGTATCTTCAGCGTCCTTCTCTAGAACCACATTTCTGCTGTCTCGAGCCTCTCCATCCTTGAAAAGATCGTTTAACGTTCGCTGGCATATAAAAGGACAGATTTAACATAGCAGTCAAGCACTCTTTTCTTAATGTGTCCTCGGCCATGCCAATACCTCTTCAGATCTCAGTGTCACACTATCCATTCTCTGTTAGAACGCTTCCCAAGTATTTAACTTTCTTTACTTGTTATATTCTCGTTTCTCCGACCTGTAGTTGGCATTTTGGGGTCTTTTATTGCTGATGGTCATTTATTCAGTTTTCTTGAAGTTTATGCTCAGTTCTTTCTTCTCGCTTTCTTTGCTACCTTATGTAGAAGGTCCTGCATTTCCCTTTCCGTGTCTGCTATCAGGACTGTGTCAACCGCATATCTTATACTGTTGAGAATGTGGCTGCTAATGACGAATCCAGGGAAGGACAGAATAGTTTCGCTGTACAGGTTGAATAGATCCGGTGAGAAAACACATCATTGTCTTATACCCCTTTCTATTTTTGTATACCTGCTGAATTCAGAGACTCCTTTAAAATTACTTGCAACTGTCGAAAATATAAGACCTGCCGATTAAATGACCAGTTCAGCAGATTTGTCGTAAGACACATCCTTGTCTTACGAAGCGTAAGACAAGGATGTGTCTTTTCACCGGATCTATTCAACTTGTACAGCGAGAATATTTTGAGGACCCTAGATGCTGTGCCAGGATTTGTAATCGGAGGCCACAATTTGAACAACATAAGATATGCAAATGATACAGTGCTGATTGCGGACACTGAAAGGAAACTACAAGACCTCCTACACAAGGTAGCTGAAGAGAGTGACAAGAAAGGACTGCAAATAAACTGCAAGAAAACCGAATGCATGGTCATCAGCAAACAGTGCAACCCAAAATGCCAAATACATGTGGGTGATACTAGAATTAAGCAAGTGCAAAAATTTTAATACCTAGGAAGTGTTCTAACAGAAGATGGAAAGTGTGACACAGAGATCCGAAGGTGAATTGGCATGGCGAAGGACGCTTTCCAGAAGCTGAGTATAGTAATAAGACACAGGAAACTTTCACTGGTAACAAAGAAGAGAGTGCTAGATTGCTACGTGATATCAGTTTTTCAATACGGCAGTGTATGTTGGACAATATCATCGAAGATGAAGGAAAAACGTGAAGCAGCGGAAATGTGGTTCTACAGAAGGATGCTGCGAATATCATGGACCGAGCATGTGAGCAATAATGAGGTGCTGGAAAGAATGGCAACGAAAAGGAAATTAATATTGAGCATCAGGAAGAGACAAATGAAGTTCCTGGGACATGCACTGGGGAAGGAGGGCTTGGAGAACCTGATACTAACAGGCCAGATAGATTGAAAAAGAGACAGAGGAAAGCAGCGGATAACATATTTGAAGAGCCTGAGCAGGTGGATGACAGAACGGGGATTGCGTGGTGTAACAAGAGAAAGCGTGCTAAGAGCCACCAGGGATAGGGAGACGTGGAAAGCCATGAAAGGACAGGGCACATATAAGAAGAAAGATGTCTGAAAACATTATTTATAGGACTTGCATCTATTCGGATGTTGATGTCAAATTTTATGTTGGTTTCACTGCAAATAAATGGAAATATCTTTCATTTGTTGTCTTTAAACAATAGTAAATATAGAAAATCCACCGTCTTATCTATATATTATTAGAAATTAAAAAACAATAAGAACCCAATCCTTACCTGAAATATCGTCGCTACAACCAAAACTTATAATGGAAAAAGAGTTAGAAGTAACTTTATGTCTTTTAGAAAAATTTGCCATCTTAAGTCATATAGATAGTCTCAATCTACTTAACAAAAAAGTGAATTAATCTTCACATGCTATCACAGAAAAACATACACTACCGGCCATAATTATTAGGCAACCCCAGTGTCTTAAAAAATGATGCATTTCATATTATTTTTAGTATTTATTTCCAAGTGGATAATTCTAAAGGAAAATAGAATGGTTCTTTTCTTAATACTGCAAAATAACATCAAATGAATTTATAAATATTTAATAATTACCTATATTGCAGTTTCATCAATGAAAGAATGAAGAAAATTTATGGTGATTTGGACGAGTTCATCTTTACTTCCTTGCCTTGTAAAAAAGTAATAATAACAAAAGAACCATTCCATTTTCATTGGGCAATGAATACTAAAAATAGTATGAAATACATCATTTATTTAAAAAAAAAACTTGGGTGGCCTAATTATTATGGCCGGAAGTGTACTTACTTAATTCCATTATGCGTTTGTTTCTTTCTTTCTTACTCCTATGTTCCCTCCTTTTCTTTCTTATTTTCTTTTCCCCACGCAAATATTATTTGTTATTAATAATAATTATGAATTACCTCCCCTTTGAATTTGTCTCCTTGAATTTATTTTTTTTATAATTTAGATATAAAATTTCAAATTTTTCATCTTAACGTAATTTTTGTCTATATTATGCTCTTGATAAATTGAAAATACCCTAACATTATGAGATTTAATTACCACGAACATCAAGTGAACTTAAATTAAAATCTCTTAAACAGTCAGATTGAAATATTCACCTGATGATTGCGTAATGCATGAAACACCAAGTTGTGCCACCGACGTAAGATAATATATATATTTACTAACAATGTATCATAGATACTGTTAAAAACTTTGGGGTGGGTTCCTCACACCAAAATAAAAACAAACGTACACATATACCCGCAAATGCTTCGTTTTTGATTTATGATTTTTACATATGGTTGCGCGAATATTAATGAATGCGAGTCTACACAGTTTTAACAGATTGCGTTTCCAGACCGAAGGCGGCAGAGTCATCCAGATTTTGCTACTGCTTCATGTTGCGTTGCTGAGACAGGATCCGTGTAACCACAAATTATAGAACGAGGATTCTATTATTGGATTGTCCATTTAACTACGTCTACCGTATACGTTAATAAGCTTAATAACTAAAAAACAAAGGATATATATATATATATATATATATATATATATATATATATATATATATATATACTACCGGCCATAATTATCATTTTTTAAATGATGTATTTCATACTATTTATAGTGGATAATTCTCAATGAAATTCTTTTGTTATTGTTACTTTGCAAAATTTTACAAGGCAAGGAAGCAAAGATAAATTCGTCCGAATCACCCTAAATTTTCTTCATTCTTTCATTGATGAAACTGCAATATAGGTAATTAATAAATATTTATAAATTCATTTGATGCACATGCTGTTGTGCAGTATTAACAAAAGAACCATTCTATTTTCATTTACAATTATTCAGCAATAAATACTAAACAATAGTATGAAATACATCAACTTTGAATCACTGAGGTGGCCTAATAATTATGGCCGGTGGTGTATATATATAAATTGTATTATGATATTAAAATTGTATTAGAATATAATAATATAATAGATTTTATGAAAATAATAAAATGAATTTTAAAATTTTTAATCATTAAATAGATATTAAAAATAGGTTATTTACAAATTTAAAGTTTTAGAAAAATTTTATGCATTCTGAATCAAAATAAAAATAGTATAATTACACTCAAAGGCCCATTTAATTTAGATAAAAAAAATAATATGTTTTCTTTCTTTTTTTTTTTAGAAAAATATGAGATACAGTGAAAACTAAAAGGAAAAAAAATTGTAACAATAGTGGATACATCAATGGAAATGAAGTCTAGACAGGGGTTTTGATCAACTGACACTTTTGCCGTTACGATTGAAAGAAGAAATGTATTTCCCCAAAATATAATTGGGTTTTTTTCAAATTAAAAAGTGAATCTCTATTCTGATTAGTTAAATTGAACACACAATTTTCCACACCTATAAATAACAAAGATATTGTTTCTTATATTCAAATGAAAATCATTTTCACAACAATGATCTAACATCGCCTTATACGAGGTAAAAATCTCGAAACATAGAAATTAATTTTATATGTAAATATATATATATATATATATATATATATATATATATATATATAGTAATATTTTTCTTATAAGTTTATAATAAAAAATAATTTACTGCAACAAAGAAGACGTGTTTCTGTACAATCTTATTAGTATCTCATCATATATAATGGTCTACTAAGTAGTGAGCACACTTAATAAAGTAAAACACTACAAACAGTGGACTGCCAACCCATTAGTCTGCACTACTTCTAATATATATATAAAATATGCTTGACAAGCATTATTTACGCTTACATATACTTACATTCATGATAAACGTCTAATATTTTTATTACTCGTGGCACACACACAAACACAAGTTTTTTCTTCTACACTTAATATCCATTCATTGCTTTATCACACAAGACATGTATCTAACAAATTAAACCATACCTCAATCAACATACAGTTTTAGATTTTGAAATCATTCCTCTTTAAAGAAACTCTGAAGAAGCTTGTTAAAAATGTTAGAATAAAAACACTTTTTCCATATATTCAACTCGTGTATATATATATATATATATATATATATATATATATATATATATATATATATATTAATCATTTCACCCCGAACAAGGCGGAAACGCCACTGATGTGCAGGGGGTTACATAAAAGTAAAAAGATTAATTAGAAAAGAGTGAAGAGTACAAACTAGTTAGAAAGGAACAATAGAAAGCTGAGAAAGCAGGTGCAATGACAGGTACATAGGGGGAGAGAAAGGGAAGGTTATACAGGGGTGGGGAGAGAGCTAGAGTCCAGTGGTTAGTAGATGAGTATTGACTTTGCATTTAAATTTCTGGAGGTTGTAGCCGTCAGGAAAGCAAGAATACGGAAGCGAGTTCCACAGGCGGGAAGTGCGAGAGAAGAAGCTGCAGGAGTAGAATTGTCGTCTGCATTTGGCTAACCTGACTGTGAATGGGAGGGACCCAGTTGCCAGTCTGGTTGCATGAGTAAACACCTGTTGAGGAGGCATCAGTGACTTAAGTTCGTCTGAGCAGAAGCCATGAAAGTATTTATAGAACAGACAAAGGGAGGCCACATTTCGACGATGGGGAAGTGGCTGCAGTCGAGCCGCCAGATCAGTACCTATCACATTACAGACTCTCCTTTGGAGCCTGTCAAGAACACTGAGGAGAACGGCAGGGGCACCTGACCATAAATGGCAGCAGTACTCCATGCACGGACGGATGGTTGACTTGTATATATGCAGGATGAATTCAGGTGGAAAAAACATCCTGGATCGACATAGTGACCCAACCTTCTTAGCAGTAGATTTTTTTTTTTATAAGCGTTTCACCCCGAGCAAGGCATGTCACTGCCACTACTACGCAGGGGGCTACGTAGAGTGGAGAAAGGATGATTAAATATAGGAAATGTCAGAGGGTGGGTGATAGGCGGGTAAGGATACCGAGAATGAGGGTTGTGTAGATGAGAGTGTTCTGAGAATAATTGGGAGTTAGTGTGATAGGAGGTGTCTATTGACCCTACATTTAAACACCTGGAGATTGTAATTGTCTGGAAAGCAGAGTTGTGGAAGGGAGTTCCACTGGCGGGAAGCGCGAGAAAAGAAGCTGTTGGAGTAGAATTTACGGTTACATCTTATTTGTTTAACTGTAAAAGGGTGGGACCTAGTTGCTAATCTAGTATCTCGTGTAAATTCCTGCTTAGGCGGCACCAGTGAACTAAGCTCATCGGAGCAGTAGCCATGAAAGTACTTGTAGAAGAGGCACAGGGAAGCCACATCACGCCGGTGGGAGAGCGGCTGCAGCCGGTCTGCCAAGTCAGTATCAACCACGTTACAGTTCCTCCTTTGTATTTTGTCAAGAAGCCCAAGGAGAGCAGCAGGGGCACCCGACCAGATATGGCAGCAATATTCAATACACGGGCGGATGGTAGATTTGTATATGTGCAGAATAGATTCAGGTGGGAAAAACTTCCGGGCCCTGCACAGGGAGCCGACTGTCATAGCAGCAGATTTGGCAATGGATTCAATATAGTCATTCCATTTGAGGTCCGCCGAAAGTGTAAGGCCAAGGAAGCGTAGTATTTTACTCTCTGGGAGGCTAGCCTGTCCCATGCTAATGGGAGGTAGATGCGATTGTCTGTGGTGGTTAGTTGATAACAGCTTCGTTTTAGAGGCATTGAAATTTACCAGCCATTTCCTACCCGAGGCCACTACGGATTGGAGGTCCCTTTCAAGTACGGCAGCGAGGTTCACTTTGTCGTCCACACCTGGTTTCTGATCGATGCGAGAGTAGATTGTTGCTATGGATTCAATATAGTGGTTCCATTTGAGGTCTGAGGACAGGGTAAGTTCGAGGAGGCGTAGTGTATTACTCTCCGGGAGAATCGCTTGGTCCATGCTTATGGGAGGCAGGAGAGGTTACCTGTAATGGTTGACAGACAACAGCTTGAAGTTGACAAGCCACTTCTTGCCCCAGTTCACCACAGAGTGTAGATCCCGTTCAAGGCCAGCAGCGAGATTATGTCTGTCCGCCACGGCAGGTTTCTTACTGGTGCGGGAGTATATTGTAGTGTCATCTGCGTAGATACCTACTTGCGACTTGATCTCATCTGCGAGGTCGTTGATGAAAATAATGAAGAGCGTCGGGCCCAGGATAGAGCCTTGTGGGACACCAGCATTCGTGCTGTAGGACGAAGAGGCACGCCCATTCAGAACGACTTTAATTTTGCGGTTATTTAAGAAAGATTGGATTAGGTCAAGCAGGCGACCGGTAATACCATAACCGCGTAGTTTGCATAGGAGGCCAGAGTGTCAAACCCTGTCGAAAGCCTTGGAGATATCCAGAGCAACCGCACGAGCCTCGTCAAACTCATCAAGGGCCTGTAGCATGTACTCCGTGACGGTTGTTAGCAGGTCGGCCGTGGACGTGGCAAAGCGGAATCCATATTGCCTGTCGGAGAACAGTTTGTGGGCGGTGAGATGATGAACTATTTCAGCATTGATTATAGCCTCGAATACTTTCCCGAATATCGGTAGAAGACTGATAGGGCGATAGTTGGATGGGTCCGAGGGTTCACCATAATTCTTAAATACAGGAACGACTGAAGAGAATTTCCAGCATGCAGGAAAGCAGGAAGCAGAAAGGCAGTAGTTAAATAGTTTAGAGAGGACAGGGGAAAGTTCAGGAGCACACCTCTTAAGGACTATCGCCGGGATTCCATCGTCTCCACATGCCTTATGGAGGTCGAGTTTTGAAATTACTCTGGATACTACTGTCGGGGTAATATATACGTCGTGCTGTTTGGCCTCAGTTCTAATAGAGAAGTCGGTTGGGTGTTCTCCGGACTAGTCGAATGTGGAGTTGGATGAGAATCTGTGGGAAAAGCACTCAGCTTTGTCCGCAGATGACGTGAGAACCTCAAATCCATGGATTAAAGGAGGTATTGAGGATTTCCTATTTTTTCGTTTACAAATCCTCCAATAGTCCTTGGAGCCGAACTTGCTGTCAGCTATGTGCTGTCGCATTCTCTCAGCAAACAACTGTTTGGCGTCATTTAGGGTTCTCTTGCACTCATTGCAAGCAGATATGAACAGGCGCCTATTGTGATCAGTTGACTGTCTCCGGAATAGACGGAAGTAATGGCTCCTGTGGGCAATGGCGGCTGAGCAGGCCGGAGAGAACCACGGAGAGGAATGAGGTTTTAAGCAATACTTCCTGGTGGGTATGAAGGCATCAATACCAGCTTTCACCCATGACGAGACCTCAGAGGCACAGTCATCAACTAATAAGTCGAACACTTTTCCCCAAGGGACGTCGCAGAGGAAATCGCGAAAGGCATCCCAGTCAGCTTTTTGGTAGAGGTAGGAGGTCCTATAGGTAGGGGGCTCATGGGGGAGTGAGATTGGAAAGAAATACTGAGAGAGACTACAGCGTGGTCGGAGTTGCCGAGAGGGCAAAGCTGCGAGACTTGACAGGCGTCAGGCGCAGAGGTGAAACATTTATCTAGCAGTGAGGAATGACCCGAGGGAGTGCTTGGGAAGTGAGTGGGGAAGTCCACCACTTGCGTAAGGGATTGGGAAATAGCAAAGTTCATGGCGTGAATGCCCGCTGGATCAGTAACGGCGTTTTCAAGTCACTCAGAGTGCTGGGCATTGAGGTCTCCAAATACAAATATGTGGGCGAATGGGTGATAGGAAATAGCCTTATCTATGTCGTCAGCAATGCTATCTAGTAGGGAGCAGTCAGGAGAGGAGGGAGAACTGTGAAGAAAGAATAGGTAACTAACTGAACTGAGGAGAGACAGGCGGAGACATATGTATTGGTGGTCAGTAGATTAAAGTGAAGTCACCCTAGCTATGGGGAGGTGTTCGCTGACATAGACACCCAGCCTATGCATGTGGACAGTGGAATCCTTCCTTAAAAGAGGAAGATAACCAGGGATGAAGAGGTCAGAGGAGGGAATAGCTGAGTTGAGGTTAGTTTCGCAGAGCGCAAGAATGTCAGGGGACTTTTCATGCAGGAACGCTTCTCCACTAGGAAAGTTAGTACGAATGCCCCGGATATTAGTGAAGGAAAGGTTAATGGGTTTAGGTGGTTTGGATTTAACTGGTTTAGGGTTATTTCAGATTTGTTTAGTCATGATTCTGTTTGTAGAAAGGGACCTGGGGTAGAGGACATTATCCACGATCTGTGCTGGGAGGGAAACTGGCTAGGGCTGCAACAAGGTGTGGCCTCGGGGTTGCCCACCGAAAGCGCTTGCAGGGACACTTATCCATGCGAGACATGGCACTACAAGAACCCCGATATTATACAACTGTTGATCAGAGCAGCCGCTCTTGACGCTACGCAAGAGTTAGGGCTCCTAGCTACCAGTCGGAAGCAGCAACCAGGAAACTGCCAACCCGGTACCCTCACAGTGATGAGCCGTTGTCACCAACCGACCAGATCGCAGGAAACTCACGGAAGTACCAATACCAAGGTTTGAAGAGAGAGAAGAGAAAGCCGGAAACCACATCCTAAACAGGAAACAAGGGGCAAGCCTCTACTCCATTCAATAGACGTGGGAGGAGTATGGACCGGGCGATAGTGTGACCTATCTACTCCTATTTAAAAAAACAAAACAAAAGAAAACACAAAACACAAACTTCCAAAGGTGGAGAGTTAACTAAGTTTTAACTTAGTTAAAGTCCAAATGAAGCATGAACGCCAAAAAGTGAGGAAAAAATACAGATTTAAGAAATAATTCGAACATACCTCACAGTTTAACACAGGAAATTTGAATTAAGAAAGTTTCACTCTTCAATTCTTGCTTTTTGAAAAAGCGTTTAGCAAAATAAAGGAAGCTAAAGAGGGTGTTAGGTATTACCTATTTATTATTCATTAATATTTCGAGAGCAGAATCCTATCTTCAGAATGATAGGAGGGCTTGATTTCCCGTCCGCTGGTGAACCGTGCCTTTAAACGAATTTAAAGGCACGTTTAATGCACGGTCCACCATCGGACGGATGTGAAATCAAGCTCTCCTATCATTCTAAAGATGAAATTCTGATCTCGAAATATTAATGAATATAAAATAGGTAATACCCAACACCATCTTTATCGTTCTTTATTATACTAAACGCTTTGTGATAGCCTTCAGATACCTACCTATACACCTTATATACACAATGCTTCAAGTAAATTACAAAACTCTCCGTATATATATATATATATATATATATATAATTAAATTTATTATTTATTATTTAAAATTAATATAGTTTACATTGCGACGCGGAAATTTCTAGGTTTCCAGATTTTTACCACATCATCAGGCAATATTAGATCATTGTTGAGAAAATGATTTTCACAACAATAATCTAATATTGCCTGAAAACGAGGTAACAATCTTGAAATAGAAATTTCCGTGTCGCAATGCAAAATATATTAACGTAAATCAAAAATTAATTATATTATGCTCTACAATATTTTTGTATTGAGCAGTTTTATATATATAAAAAAAAGCAAATACCAGAGAACTCGGAATTTAAAAACTGTTGTTTTTTTCCTTTACAAATCATTATATATATATATATATATATATATATATATATATATATATATAATTAATGATTTTGTAAATGTTTTCAAAATATCTGTCTTATCTGGCTAACCCTATATATATATATTATAGTTTTTGCAAATCGCCTGAAGACACTACATGGGAGAAACCTATGTCGCGTAATAACTCGTACTCGTTAGCAAATGAAGAATATATATATATATATATATATATATATATATATATTACGCGACTATAATATATATATATATAGGGTTAGCCAGATAAGACAGATATTTTGAAAACATTTACAAAATTATTAATTATATATATATATATATATATATATATATATATATATATATATATATATATAGGGTGGGACAAAGAGCACAGACGTTTTTGAAAATTTGCCAAATCATTAATTTTATTTAATTTATCAATTTAATTTACATTAAAAATGTGATTGGCATCAACGTGTTCATACGGAGTTAGCTTTTGATAAAATCAAGCGTGGAAAACAATTGTGTACGAAGTGCGTGATCCCAGCTTAAGATTGGGTTTTGTGTGGGAAACAGCCTGCTTTCGGTAAATGTTGAATCGGCAACGAAACTCACGCTGAACAGCTGTGACAAACTCGTTATTATTGCCGGAATTGTTGTAGAGTAGCACACGTTGCTCTATTGTCGACAGCCCTATGGCTTTAACTGAAAAGAAAAAAATGCTAAGACACCACGGACACATGTCTCTTCCGCTGGGGCTGAGTAACAGTCGTTTCAAAAACGTACGTCCTATCTACCTGACCCTATATATATATATATATATATATATATATATATATATATATGAAATTTCGTGAACGTTTTGTTTAAAGTAAGGATTTATTGTTATTATTATTGTTAATATCTTTTATCTTTTGTATAATACATTAAATGTCCATCATCATATTTGTGTTGCGACTTGTCACTCTTTTTTCCCTAAATCAATTTCTCTCGTTAGAACAACCCTTATTTCGACTGTCAATATATATATATATATATAAAACACATCACTCAATAACTAACTAATAAAAGAACAGCTTTTAGGCAAAATTTGACTTTATTCATCAATATAGTCTCCTTCTAGGTTGATACAGTGTTTCCAACGTTTCTCAAACAATTCGATGCCTTTTTTTGTTACTCGATTTGCCTTTGGCATCAAAATACACCTCGGTTTCTGACATCACTTCTTCACTAGAGACAGATCACTTTATTCTTTTGAAGTCTGTAAACAGCCAGTATTCGCTAAGGGCCAGATCTGGAAAAAAGTGTGGATGTGGAAGCAATTCGAAGAACAATTCTTGTAGTTTTGCCATCGTTGCGATCGACTTGTGGCACGTGATCACATGACAACCGCTCGTGACGTCACTCCTGATAGTGTCCCATACGCTAAATACACTTTTTCAGCTAACAGCAACCGAGGAAGAAGGTTGTTTTCTTCTGTCTGAGCCTTTAGGCCTAGGCAGAATCTGCGTAGAAGAAGCCTGCCACATCCCTTTTGGGATACAGATGAATTCGGCCTCTCCAAATCCGGATTCATGACAATTGCCAAACAGAGTTAACTTCAATTTAAGACTTTCTTTTTTGTTCCTTTTGATACTTTGCTTTGCATTGGACATAATAGATGCCTATTTCTCCACGTGTGGACACTTGTTTATATTTATATGTATTATTTGTGCGTGTTATAAAAGTCTCTGTGAAAACAGCATTCACTCATTTCATCTCTCCGTTCCGCCTTATCGTTACATCGTCAATCAGGGCTTCATTCAGTAAAAATGAATTTGAGCACGCTAGCTATTGGGCGCGTCATATGATATGCGCTAAAAAGACTGCCTTCTTCCACCGAACGCCCCGTGGCCCAGGGGCAGAGTCGCCGACTGATGCCAATTCGGTCGGGTTTCGAGCGTGGGTTATGTAGCAATCGGAGTCTAACCGTACTGATGAGTTGTGATACAGCGAAACAGATATGTCTGCGGATGACAATAATATATATATATATATATATATATATATATATATATATATATATATATATATATGTTTATACAAAAAAGAGAGCCTTGTACCCGCAGAAATAACAAATGGACTTAAATATTGTGACGTCATAATGTAAGACCACTCAGGCTGTTCATGATTCGGCCATTGGAAAACACTTGCTTAATAATAAAGACTGTGACTATAGGTATGAGGACACATGTTTTTCTTTCTTGCACAGCGCACACTCGGCCCATCATTTACGTATTTTGGAGGCTGTGTACCTGAAAATCCACCAGCTAATCCACCAGACAGAAAGAGCACTTCATTCGCTCCCAACGATTGCTGGAGGTATTGTAAGTTTTTCTTTTTCCATTTTATTGCTCTTTTGGAACGATAGGTTTAGACCCCCACTTACATTTTAATTAATTTTTTATTAAAATTATGTTTTCAAACGAGTTCTAACTTCCCTTTTATAATTTGTAAATTATTTTTGCGTCCCATCTATCATTAACGATTAAGCCAACGAGCACTGTGTTGGCTGAAAGGATCCTAAGGTCTTACAGTATATATGTATACATATATATATATATGTGAGGGGTGTTGTAAATTTGATTCCACAAGAGTGATTAAAAAAGAAAAGGTTTCACTCACAGACTCTCCAGTAACTGCAAGGAGCGAAGGAAATGCTCTTTCTGTCTGCACAGGCTCGGTCGCTGGATTTTCAGGCAAATAGCCTCTAGGACCCGTAGATGATATGTTGAGCGAGCGCTGTGCAAGACGGAAAACCGACTGTCCTCGTACGAGGATGCACATGCAGGATTGTCCAGCAAGTGTTGGCCGATCGCTGAATCCAGAAGAGCTTGGGTTGTTCTTATAGTACTAATAGGGCTGCCAGAACGTATATATATATATATATATATATATATATATATAGCGTGATCGAAAAGTAATGTAGGCACCAGATTTCGCTACAACCATCTCGAGTCGCCTAGGAATCGTGTCAACTGATTTCACAAAGAACTCTTGTGGTGTGGAAGACATAACTTCTTGTATTCGCCCTTCAAGTTCCCCCAGTCTTGTTTTGGTATAGTAGACTTTCTCCTTCAACTTGCCCCAAAGAAAATACTCATACATAATATAAGGAGTTACTTTTTAATCACCGTGCATAAACATATATATATGCAGTTTACCGTCATGCCCTGGACCACCTTAAAGGTAGAAGGTTACTAAATGTGATTGTTGAGAGAAGCGAAGCAGCAGACTTTCTCTTTGAGTCGAAAGACCCTTCCTGAGCGGCCAGCTAAGACACCCTAGACAAGCTCGCTTGGTTGGGAGGACTAAGCGACTCATTGGTAGAAGCGGGTGTAAGAAAAGCTGCTTTAGGCGGAACTGATATTCTGAATTTCTATATGGTTACTGAAGAACTAGATAAAGAGGTGTCAGAAGATTATGATTAACTATATAACTACAGTATGCGTGTCCTTATTGGTACATCCAAAAGAAAAATGATATCTAAGCTTAAAATGCATTTAAAAACTGAAAAAATATTTTTTAAAGCTTTAATTTTAGTTTCAATTCCAAGCTAGCTAACAGATTAAATTTTATATTCCTAATATGAAAAATACTTTGGCGTTTTTAAAACTAAATTTAAATTGTTTGCGCTGTTTTTATCCTTATTAAAATTTATAGATTCATTCATATTGACAGATCTGTCAACAAAACAAAATTCTCGTTTTAAAAAAAATCAGAAATAAAATGTAATTTCATAAACGTTAAGATATATCAGTTGATTTAATGTTTAAGCAGATTTGAAACAAATATTACTTTTAGTTTCAAATATAACAGAATTGGATTTTTTTAACACGGGGTGGTTTTCCAGATGCGTTTTCCGATCTATTGACATATTTATTATATTTTGAAATTTTGGTAAAAAGGACACAACTGAAAAGATACTGCCCTATACATTTTTAAGCCATCTAGCAAATTTCTTAATCCCACTGAAGATTCTAAGCAATCTAATATTTCATTGATTTTTAGGTACAATAAATTTTAAATTTATTATAGGTATTTCTCTTTTTCGATAATGTCATTTATGTGCCCCAATATTTATAAAAGTCGACTCGTTAAAAATATAAAATATTTAAAATTCTAAAAATAAGATAAAATAATGGAGTCATTGAATTGCAGTGGAATCTTCCATTTATGATTAATAAATAGTTTTAATTTAATGACAATCTCACTTGCCCGATAAAAATTAATACGGAATTTTAAAAGATGTCAAAGATTATAAATTATTCTAATTAAAATTAAAAAAGAAAAATAATTTTAGTAAAAATTCATTATTCATCGAATTTTTTTCTAAAGATATTAGTGTTCATAAAATGTTTTATTCATCAATGCATTTAAAAGCTTTACTAATGAAAAATATCTATGTACATTACATTTGCTTTTTTATTTACATTATTATGCTGTCCCCCCCCCCCCCGCTTTTTTTTTCATATTCATGCTCCGACCCTCCTTCAGGTGATTGGAATTTCGACCAGAACCCTTTATTTCGTTCACCATGGTAGATTGTTCTAGTTCCATGAATCATGCTTCTTCCAGGCATCTCAGGTATCTCCTTCGAACTCACCTCTCTGTCTTTAGTTCACCTCTGCTATAGACAGGTATTGAGCTCACAACTCTTTTGGTCAAGTCATACAACTAACGCTTTTATTCACTGTCCATATGTCCTTGCGGACATCAGTGTATAAATTTTGGGGACTTATACACTACCGGCCGTAATTATTAGGCCACCCCAGTTTTTTTTTAAGGAAATTATGATTTCATATTATTTTTAGTGGATAATTATAAATGAAAATAGAATGGTTCGTTTGTTATTATTACTTTGCAAAATTTTTCAAAGCAAGTAAGCAAAGATGAATTCGTCCGAATCACCCACATATTTTCAAGGTTTCTGCTCGGAAGATCTCAGCTCTCCGGTGCCCCTTTATACCAATTTACTCGAGCTACTACGCTGGCAACTACCCTACCGGACATAATTATTAGGCCACCCCAGTTTTTTAAAAGAAATGATGTATTTCATACTGTTTTTAAGTGGATAACTCAAAATGAAAATACAATTATTCTTTTGTTATTATTACTTTGCAAAATTTTACAAGGCTTAGAAGCAAAGATGAACTCCGAATCACCCTAAATTTTCTTCATTTTTTCATTGGTGAAACTGCAATATAGGTAATTATTAAATATTTATAAATTCATTTGATGCACATGTTATTGTGTAGTATTAACAAAAGAATCATTCTATTTTCATTTACAATTATTCACTTGGCAATAAATACTAAAAAAATAGTATGAAATATATCATTTTTTTTAAACACTGGGGTGGCCTAATAATTATGGCCGGTAGTGTAAGTCTAGGTTCCATGACTCATAGAACTAAAACAATCTACCCCGGGGAAAAATTTCAATCACTTAAAGAAAGTCGAAGCGTACAACGACCGAAACGTTGTGAATAGGACAACAAAGATGAGGATAACAGTCTAAACAAAATTATATTTCTTGAATTTTATCAATGATATTTCTTTGAATTTTATCAAGAAAAATAAACATATAGCAGAAGCACCGGACAATATGTGGCATCAATATCGAATAAATAGTGTAAATATTACAATATTTCATCCCATAAATATAGACAAATATTGCCCTTTTTTTAATATTTCATTTTACGATTTAGAGTTGATTTTCTGTAATTAGGGGTCCTGTTTGATCAAAAACATATGATGACTTTCCCTTCTAAACATTAAGCGATGTAAAAGGAACTTCTAGAAATACCAATTAAATGAGCCGGTAAACATTTTCTAAAAGAGAAACAATTAAGAATATAATATCATTGTTTCATTTTTGAATAGTTCCTGAAAGATTCATCAAAATCCAACAATTATTTGACTTTTTCAAGAATTCCAAATAAATTTATTTTTTACTGCGAAAAGACGCACAAATTCCCTCAAACGGGAAGGTCGAGAAATATGTTAGCAAGGAACTTGCGGTTGCATCAAGAGAATTCAGTTGCAAAATGATGAGATCTTGCGGCCATTCTAATATTGCCCTTAAATTCATTAAGTTTAGATATTATAGAATAAAGTTCATCAGAACAATTACCATGAAAGTATTTATAGAAAAAGCAGAGGGAAGAACGTCGGAGCGTACAACGGCCGAAACGTCGTGGATAGGACAACAAAGATGAGGATAACACTCCGAACAAAATTATATTATGGCGGTGGGAACGCCTAGATGCCAGATCACGACTTGTCGATATTTTTTTGGATTTTGTCTAGAAAAATAAACATATAGCAGGAGTACCCGACAATATGTGGCATCAATATTCAAACTATGAACGGATGGTAGATTTATAAATATGCATGACAGATTCTATAAAGAAAAATTGCCTAATTCAATTAACAAGTCATTTCTTTCCAAAGTTAAAAACAGATTGTAGGACATTTTTTCGAACAACTGCCAAGTTGACCTTATCGAACCGCTCATCGAAATTACTATTAAGACAGAAATAATATTAACTATCATAGAAACAAATCTAGTAACTGATTCAATATATTTCCACTTCATGTCAGCGGAAAGTGTTAGTCCGAGAAGGCGCAATGAGCCAATCTCCTAGAGATAGATGCAGGGGAGAAAAATTGTCCAACAAGACACAGGGAACCAACTTTCTTAGCAGCAGACCTAGCAATTGATTCAATATAATCCCCTTCATTTCTGCTGAAATCGTCGGTCCGAGAAACGGAATGAGTCACTCTGCTGGAGGTTATCATCAACCATTGTGATGGAAGGTAGAATGGGATCTCTCAGAAGATTGATAGAGAGCATTTTCGTTTTGAAACGTTTAAATTAACAAGTCATTTCTTTCCGAAGTTAAAAACAGATTGTAGGACATTTTTTCGAACAACTGCCAAGTTGACCTTATCGAACCGCTCATCGAAATTACTATTAAGACAGAAATAATAGTTCCTGGGCTGCGAACTGTTGCCATGAAAGTTAGAAACAAAGTAGGTCTAAAGATAAAGCCTTTGGGGATATTGCATTAATTCAAAAAGATCTAGAAGAGTGACCGTTTAAGACAACTTTCATTTTGCGATCCGATAAAAAAGATTGAATTAGTTAAAAAAAATACGCCTAGAAATGACATAACTTTTCAACATGTGAAGAAGACCAGTACGCAAAACTCTGCCGAATGCCTTTAAAATATACAATCCAACAGCCTAAACTTCATTCTTATCTAAAGCTTTCTCGACTCATTTTACAATAACTGTTAATATATCGGCAGTTGACTTATTGAAAGCCTTATTGGTCATCTAAATGAAAACTGCGGTTGATGATGTTTTACTAATACAGACTTGATTAGAGATTTAACAAAAAAATGTAAAAAGCACATAGGCCGATAGTTAGAAGGACCAGACGGTTCGTCTGAGTTCTTAAATACAGGAACTACAGAAAAAGGATTTCCAACCGACGGGAAAGCAAGAAGTTGCAAGGAACTTATTGTACAGTTCAGAGAGAAAACAAGACAGTTCGAATATACATATCTTATGGACTATTAAATGGATAGTATCAGGTCAAAATGCTTTAATGATAGGGTCTAGTTTAAAAATGATAGCATGAAACATGGACGTAGATTCTTTTTTCTTTATCTGCCGTGTTCTTTTAGGACGTAGGCGATTATGAACTTCCACTTCCTCCTATCCCACGTCGCTTTTAACACTTTTCTTCGTGGTAACCCCACCAAACTTCGCCATACACTTTCAAGTATGTCACTCGCTGCTTTCCTCTCTCTCTTATTCCGTTTATCTGCCATGTGAGTATTAGATTCTCCAAGGCCTCTTTCCTCGTGACGTGTCACAAATGCCTCAGCTGTATTTACTTTAATCTATTTTTCTTATATGACGTATTGACTTCCATTATTATTAATTTTTGGCTGGTATTTACAATCAACTTCTTTTCTTATATGAAGCATTGTTTTCCATCATTAATTTTTGACTAGTATTTAGTAACATCTTTTTTCGTATATGAAGTATTGTTGCAACACTATTTAACGCTAAAGGGTTAAGAAATAGAAGGAAAGATATCCAAATAAACTAAATTTTTTTTGTTTTGTTTTCTTAGAAAACGCGAAATCTCAAAAACTCTCAAGGAGATTTCCCACGGAGAGTCAGTCAGTTAAGTGCCATACGTGATATACGCTTGGGCGATCATGTCTCGAAAGAGAAATGACTGACTGGGCAGAAGTTTATCCCGCAGTAGGTTGCCATTGCTTTCTGCGTTAGACTGGTTGCCGACCAAGGCTATAGAACCCAATCTGTCCTGTTATTTAATCCATAATAGACGGATTAATACCTTTTCCAAGGGTATTTGCGCGTAAGTGAATGCAATGAATTCAGCTTGAATTCGAACTCGGCTCTCCGATTTCCCGTTCTGAACCGATATCCACTGCACCACAGTGCAAAAAAGGCATGTGGCGAATATAGACAATTGATTAATGACCTTGTTTTTTGGTACATGCTATCAAACACAGGGCGAGTTAGAGAGATTTTATACACGCAAAATATTGAAATAATAAAAATTTCTTAGTGACCAGCTGAAGCAGAAAACGATCGAGACTGCCCTATAAACAGGGTCGGTAATACGGTTTTCTTGGCGGGTTGGGAAATTAATGAACCTGATAAGAAATCGAGAGACATCTGGCAAGCTTCTGACCGGGGACCAGAGTTTTCCTTGCGTAGGAGAAATTTTGAAATAAGAAAAAATTAATTAATGACTCTGATAAGATTGGGTGTAGTCCGAAATGATCGATCTATCGATCCAGCCCCGGGAATTGGACAATCTGAAAACCGAAGAAGAAAGGACAACGCACATTGTCTTCAATTATTATTAATTTTTGATTAGTATTTACTTTCTACTCTTTGTTTTATGAAACAAACTGGAATGACCAACAAAATGGCAATCAGAATCTTCACAAAAATTAAACAAAATATGTAAAAGTACAGAAAGAAATGGAGACTAAAAGTTAGTTTACAGATTCTCACATGTTAAGTAGATATTTAGATGGGAAAAAGGAAGAAGGAAGGTATCTACAAGGCTGGGATCAGTATTTGGTAGTGGGTTCAAATGTACTAACTTAAAAAAAATTAATTTATTTTACTAAAATCATAGATTAAATTTAAAATTTAAATATTGAAATTTAAAATTCACAAATTTCGACTTATGGCGGCATTTGCCAATGAATTCTTTCCGTAAATTTAAAGTAGGTGCTGATTTGGGTACTTTAATATTTGTACTTTTTCCTCTAAACATAGATTGCACCTATCGTGAAAGCTTATAGGGGTACGGTTTAGCCCTCCTTTCTTCATTTTCCAAAATCTTCGTGAAAGGGCTGTTTGAAATACTGATTTGGATTGGAAAAGGAATACCTATGATTGTAATAACGTTGCTTAAAATCCCCCGCGGATATACCATTATAAGTCTGGTAATTTGTTCTATTGTTGGTTTGTGAGATTTGAGCTTCGTAGATTATCTGGGTGGATTTACACTTGCCTTCCACTGGGCAGATACTCACGGAGCAATTTCATTAGAAATTCCAGAATTTGAATCGGTATTATATAAATTCTTTAGAATCTGATTATTGTGTGAATTAATAATATCGTCCATATTTGGGGTACAGGAATAGCTATTTTTTAATGCGTTCCTATTAAAGATTTTATGCAGAGGATTGTGCTATTGAAATGTTTATTATTTGCTTGAGAAAATATTTTCCTATATTAATATTAGTTTGTCTACAGTATGGGGGGGGGGGGGTTTAAACCATATTACCTTCCTTTTTTCTACATTTATTTTTATTTTTGGTATTAGATGGTTTAGGGTTAATAGTTGGCTTTACATACGTTAATTTATTTTCGTATCCGCTCTTCTGAAGGGCCTTGTAAATTTCTTAATTTTTTTATGTATATGGTGCGATGGATGAATTTTCATCTAAATTACGCAGAAATGCAAATAACACTGACAACTTTTTTTAATAGATATATTTACCAAAATTACACAAAAATATCTTGAAATACAAAGTAGTGAATTTATTCAAAATAGTCACCATTGGCTTCAACGATGGTCTCCAGACAACTTCAGGGCGGTCTCCTTGATGAATGCTGCCATAATCATTGCCTTCAGTCCTTTGGTGTTACAAGGAGTTTTGTTGGTCTGTGACTTAACTGCGCCCCACGCATTATAATCAAGGGGTTGCCAGTCTGGGGAGTTGGGTGGCCAGATGTAAGGGGCGATGTTATCACAGAAATTGTCTGAGCCATGACTGGGTTCTTCTGCTTAGGTGGCATGGTGCAGAGTCCTGTTGACAGACAAAAAGTCTTCTAGAAACATCTCTCTTGTACTAAGGCAGTAGTACATATTCACAGCACTTGATGCAGGTTTTGGTATTGAGTCTGAGGCCTTCGACAACAAATTCGAGAGTTCTTTTCTCATCAGAACAATCATAGTGAATTTTCCGAGCTACCGTAACATCTAACCTTTTTAAGCAATCAAAAATAACTAACCATCTGTAGAACCAGTCCCATACCAAAAATATTAAATTATTTTAAGCTCCATATAAATAAGAATAAAACCGGGACGCAACCATAAATTGAAAAATAATCCCCTGACGAATGAGGATATCACAATGGTACCTTCACGAAACTTCGAACTCGGCATGACTCGGCTCAGTTGAGTGACAAACTTCTCCATATTAATTAAAAAGTGAATCTCTATTCTGATTAGTTAAATTGAACACATGAATTTTATGTCTTCCTATATCTATAAATAACAAACGTATTGTTTCTTATGTTCAAATAAAAATCATTTTCACAACAATGATTTAACATTGACTGATGAGGTAAAAATCTCGAAACAAAAATTTCTGTGTCGCATATATATATATATATATATATATATATATATATATATATATTCATGTAGAATCCTTCGTTAACTAAAGACGGAGCTGACGATGGCTCGCCTGAAATAGGCCTATACTTCCGATTCACCATGAAATAACGCGTCTGTCTTAATTTTTCTTATATATATATATATATATATATATATATATATATATACATTTATTTTATTTTATTTAAAATTTATATATATATATATATATATATAATATAGATTTGGCTTTAGCTACAATATCCCACGTAATAGCGTGTGTATTACAACCATTTTTTAACTGCAAGAAATGTTTTGAGAGATCAGTACTGCTTCTGTATTTTATGTTGCCTAAAGTCATTTGATGATGGTAGAAACGAACCTTCCAAGGATTTTCACTAGAACTAATATAAAACCTGACATCTTTACTGGAATGTATGCGAGCATGGTACACAATATTATCAGTCATACATTGGCCGTTTAAAGGGCAGTTCAAAATTTTGGAAGTTGCATTCATTAAAAATATAACTTTGTTGTCTTCGTTGAACATGAAATTGATAATATAATATTGTTATGATTGGATATAGGTTTATCGATGTTGCTAACCCACCTTTGATCCTAATATTTAAACGAATGAGAGAAGAATTTTCAAGAATTTAATTTATCATGGATTTTAACCTTTCACCAACACGAAACAAGATTTTAACAAAAATAATCTTAAGATCAGCTATATATATATATCATCGACAAGTCTATATCCCCTGTAATCCCCGTATAATGAATGACTGCGCCAACATTGCTGTAACCTGATATTTTATTAACATTTAAATTACGTAATAATCTATACTCAGCACTTGAATATTGCGGTGTCCATAAAACTCCGAGTAGTGCTACAGGTGAAGTTTTATATATATATATATATATATATATATATATATATATAAGGAACGAAGAAAATACTTACAACGTTCAAAACATTAATTTAAAACAGTGCTCAATATAGAAATAAAGCTATGAATATTTATTATAAATTATATTTTAGAAGATATCTAAACTACACTCTACTAAAAAGTATGCATATTTCCCCTACCCAATTTACCTATCTTATTTTCTCATTTTCTCTATCCCCTTTACTTCGTATAAATAAAAAAACTTTTCCAATAAAAATGAATCTCCTTTAAAAAATAACGTTTACTACCTGATGAGACATTGTTATTTCAATGACAAGCTAAAAATTTCTATCGCATTCACCTGCACAGGCACATTCAATACCCACATGCAATTAATACACTAAATATTCTGAGCAGGCCTAAGTTACAGTTTCTGGGAAAGGGTGCATAATCTCTCGTGATCAGCAGTTTCAACAATGCCAATACGCCTCAAAACCTCGGTCACAATCATAAACGGTTTTCAAACAATCTACCCAATTTCACTCTAGTAACGACCATTGTAAGATTTCGAACCCGGGTTCTAATCACTCAGTTACATGTCACCACCACAATATATATATATATATATATATATATATATATATATATATATATATATAGGATAACGATATATAGGTTTTTATTTATCAAGAACAATTTTGGAAGGAAGATGTATGAAAGATGTACTTTTTTCACATTATTACACACACACACACACACACACACACACACACACACACACACATATATATATATATATATTAAAATAACTTTAATCCAAAAGGAAAAGTAGTAAGGTAAATCCCAAAGACCCGATCCTAATTAATATTGATATTTTAATATTAAAAATGATACAGGAGGACAGCTCAATGTAATCAAAATTACAGAGCCAATTATAAAATAAAATAAATTTCAATGTTCAAAACTCTTGAATGATCATTTCAACATGAAATCCCTAAGAGAGATTTCACATCTCATCGGCAACTACCACATTTCAAAATGAAATAAAAAAGAAAAAAAAATTGAAGGTTAAGAATTCACCGGCGGAAAACAAAAACTAGCGTTTATGAAAATCTTTCAATACCCCTTTTCTACTGTTAACAGAGTGGGCAAAAAGTGCACAAAACCTCATCCAGGCTGCCCTGGGCCCTCTGAAAGAACCATGCGTCTTGTACAAAGAAATGTTGAACAGGATCCACTTTGACATCGCAACACAAGTTGATATCAGTCCCTGAATAGCTGTCAGGTATCTTCACAAGCTGGGCTACTATAGCAGTGCTGCGAGAAGGAAACCAGTTCTCCGTCCAGCCAATATCAAACGCAGAAAGGATTGGGCACATGAGATGGTGGAGACACCTGTGACCGTTTGGTCCACTGTCATTTTCTCTGATGAGTTAAGATTCGCATTATTTTCCGACAGTGGAAGAGTATGGGTATGAAGACTCTGTAGTCAAGAGTTTTATTTAAAAAGACTGCAGCCAACGGTGAAATATGGGGGCCTTTCAGTTATGGTATGCGATGCAAATTGAAGTGATGGTCGCTCAGAGCTTGTGGAGTTTGAAGGAAACATCAATTCAGCCGAATATGTTTCTATATAACAGAAAGGGCTTCTTCCAATATTCTCAAGTAGTAGAATGAGCAAAGTTGACTCCCTATTTATGGAAGATGGAGCTCCATGTCACACTGCTCAGCATTGGTTGGTTGAGACAAAATGGGATCAATAAACTTCCATGGCCAAGTCAGTCCCCGTATATAAACCCTATTGAACACTTTTGGGACATTTTAGATCGAAAACTCCACAAAAACGCAACAAGAACGGGAAGCCATCTTATAAGCCCGAACTTCTAGAATTATTGCGTGAAACATGGCAAGAAATATCTCAAGCTGGTATTCGTGAACTCATCACTAGCGTACCTAGAAGGGTCCTTGCATTAAAAAAGCAAAGGGGATGTCAACCAAGTATTAGTTATTAAATTTATGACCATTTATAATTACTTCATTTGTATAAATTACTTGTTTAATAAAATAAACGGTTTCTGTGAGCGTCTATTCAATTCTGTCATGTCTTTATATATATATATATATATATATATATATATATATATATATATATATATATAATCTAGAATAACCTTTTACGCTAACGCATTTTCTACTAATGAAGGGTTTTTCAGGCAATGAAAATGTCAATTGGTAAAAAACGCATTAGTGAAAAAGGTTAGTTTGCAAATATAATTGTGTATTGAGCACTTTTAAAATATAAAATTTTCCTTAAGAGGGTAAACCTTTTCTGTAAAACCAGTTTTATTGTATATATATATATATATATATATATATATATATATATATATATATATATATATATATTGACTGATTGATTGATTGATTGATTGATTGATTAATTACTTATTGTTGGGTCATAATAAAATTAGATCAGTGCACATTTGTATTAAAAAGTGTTCAATACAAGTATATTGTAGAACTTTTAAATATTCTTTATTTGTAAGCGAGTTATTACGCGACTTAGGTTTCTACCATGTGGTGTCTTCGGGCGATTTTCAATAACATGGTAGAAACCTAGGTCGCGTAATAACTCGTTTACAAATGAAATATATATATATAAGATCTAACCATCCCAAAAGCAAAATCAAGCACATTCACAAAGGAATCAAAAAAACACGCTATCAAAACATTCGTCAAACAAAACAATATTTGATGAAAAAAAAAAAGAAACTATGAATATGCACTAAGAAAATCTGGCTTTAAGATCATTTTAGAATACAATTTCCAACCAAACAGATAAGTAAAAAACGATGATAGAAAACGAAACATTATCTGGTTCAACTCACAATTTAACTTGGAAGTAAAAACCAAAATAGGACAAATATTTTTTTTTAACTGACAGATAAACATTTTCCAGAAAGCTCAAAACTAAAGAAATTTTTCAATAGGAATACAATTAAACTGAGTTATAGCTGTAGTAGTAATTTAGAAAATTTCATAAAGAAACAAAACATCAGAAATTTAAATAGCATTGTACAAAACAAGATCACTAATAAAGAATACAACTGCAAGGACAAAACAAATGCTCACTTCAAGGACTTTGTAATACAAAAGAAGTAATTTACAAAGCAAAAGTACATGACTTAAATCGTCAAAACAAAACCTATTTGGGATCAACCAAAGATACTTTTAAGAATAGATGGTTCAACTATAAGTCTACATTTCAAATAGAAAACTTAAAAACTTATACAAAATTGGCTAGCCACGTGTGGAAATTGAAATTAAAATATGGAAAAGAGGTAGGCATAACGTGCAGTATAGTGAAAAAAGTCAAGCCTTACAACGGTGGCAAAATATGTAGACTGTGTCAGAAAAAAAATAGGGGAATTTCTCCGTATATTTTATTGTCGTAGAACTTGCTATTATCTTATTCAATCATTAACTGAAGTATTAAGATTCATTATAAATTTCATAGAGGAAAACCGTGAAATCTTCACGGGTATTTGTAGTTCATTAAAATCGCGCTGTCTTTATTTTTCAGGATATTAAAGAATAGAAATGAACCGGATGTTTCGCCATTGCTTGCTTCCTCTAATTTCCGCTTTCACAACATATTTTTGAAAGGTATTTTGTTGTAACATTGATGTTATCGAAACTTGTCAGATCTTGTATTTTCCATTTATTAACTATTTTTATCAATTTCGGTGAATGTCGTGACTTTGAGACAAAAGACATTCAATTACGCTGATTCGCAAAGGACAAATATTGCCGACATATCAAATACCCTTTGAAAACAATTGTTATCAACAAGTTCTGTGTTTTATTATCTACGAGTGGGCCCGTGCCGTCTAAAATGAAGGCAACTTATATACTGATTTACCTATTATTATCTTACATTAAGACATAAGAAAATAACACAAAATAATTCAAACCTCTGAACGTGACAGGAGGATATATATATATATATATATATATATATATATTTGAACCTGCTGTAAGCGATCACCTGCTTTTAACAACCGTTTTTCTCTGCACGGACGATTTGTTAATGTTAATTGACCCCCAGTGAGCGACCTCTTCCAAAACGCAACCACCGACCAGCATGAAAGAATAAAAATCACTGGTCAAGCGACCACTTTAACAAAAATTCATTTTGGCAGTACAGTTCTAACTTCTAAATTAGGAGAATTAAAGTTAGTAATCTATTTCATTTCCCATTAATTTAAGCCAGAAACACTTTTTAGTTGTTTTGTTATTGTAGTGAAATGTCAAATTTTTATTATTTGTTGAAATGGCGGTGGTCAAACGGCGGCTGTTTGTTAGTTGTTACTGTGTATTTGTTCAATTAGACTCTTCTACTGTCAGTATCCCCAGCAGATTAGATGACGATACTGACCTGTTAATGCGATAATGATGATTTTCCAGCAGCCGGTTGTTAAGAAAAAGGAAAGTTTTCATCTAGAGTCAAATTACGTACATTAAACGCATATTCTTAAAGGTTACTTAGTATCACTTTTAACAGTTTAATTATTTTCAATCTAATAAATAAACTCCAATAGTTCTTGTTGTTTTAATCAACGTATAGAAATATTGTTGTGTTGCAGTGGATATCGACTCGGAACGAGAAATCGGGGAGCCGAGTTCGAATTCTAGTTGAATTCGTTGCATTCACTTACGCACAAATACCCTTTGGAAAGGTATTAATCCGTATCTTCCCTCCAGTTATGGGTTAAATAACAGATTGGGTTCTATAGCCTTAGTTGGCAACCAGTCTACCGTAGAAAGCAATGGCAACCTACTGCGGGATAATCTTCTGCCCAGTCAGCCATGTCTCTTTCGAGATATGATCGCCCAAAGCGTGTATCACGTATGGCACTCAACTGACTGACTGTCAGTATCACCAGCAGCTTAGGTGACGATACTGACCTGTTAATGCGATAATGATGATTTTCCAGCAGCCGCTTGTTAAGAAAAAGGAAAGTTTTGGTTTTCACAAAAACAGAACTATAACTGTTTTTATTTAGAGTCAAATTACGTACATTAAACGTATATTCTTAAAGGTTACTTAGTATCAGTTTTAACAGTTTAATTATTTTCAATCTAATAAATTATAACACTTTTTTCTTTCATATGCGATATTACAAAGCAATCTTAAACAAGGCAATTACGTTTTACATAAGTATCTTAAGCAGGGCAATTACAGGTTACAAATAAACTTCCATAGCTCTTGTTGTTAGTCAATGTATAGAGATATTTAATCCCTCTATCATAACATGTCGTGTTTTAGTAACATTCGAAATACCAAATGATGTCACAGTGGTCATGGATGATGCTAGCTGGGTTGATTATATCACCATCGATGATGCCATGATCACAAATAAAACCATGGGAGACAATTGGGAAGAGGAAGAGTTACTCAGGGGAAATCTGACTCAAGAAGCAATAGTCTGACAACAAGGAAGAAGAAAAGTATGAGCCCATTCGAGATGTGATAACTTACAGGGTTGCCAGTGCCCATCACGATTATCTGAAATTATTTGCTTTAGTTCATGAAGACCAAGAAATGACGGACCAAATAAATAAGTGCCAACATCAATTAAAATCGAAAGGGGTCACATTACAAAAAAAAAAAAAGAAAAAGAAAAAAGAAAAACACCACACAGACTGCAATAACTGATTTTTTAAGCCTACACCGGTGTGAATAAATAATTTTGATTTCTTTTGTTAACCGCCGTAAATAAGTTTTTAATGTTAAAAAAAATAATTATGCTGAATATTTTTTTTCAAAGTTAGACCATCATATGTTCTCATTTATTTATTACCAGATTACATGGTAAAATATTAAAATATGTACATTCTGGAGAGTGAAATATACGATCGTGGGGAGGATGAGTCATGAGTCTTTAAAGAGCGACCACCTGCCGTATGCGTACAGATTTTGATGACAGTAGAGGTAGTCGCATACAACAGGTTTCACTATATATATATATATATATATATATATATATAAATAATAACTAAATAAACTCTGTAAGTATGTAGGCCGTAAATTTATACTAAAATAAACCTTCAAAAAACCACTAACAAACAGAACCTAATTCCGTTACAATCCGGTGCACTAAGGCGTCGGATAAATGGGGAGAAAAAAAAGAAATCCGCGGAACAAGAACAAAACATTCAATACTCCGCAGCAAAGAAAAAAAACCCAAACGGAACCAACCACAAGAAAAAGTGCTCGATACAAAGTACAAAAGAAGATATACAAAAGTAGAGCAAAGACACACAAAAATCTAAAGTGAGCCAAAACCTACCGCGGTTTCATACTACGGATCGTCAGGGCAAAGGCTGAAACACTAAAGATAAAACCAACTAAAATTTATAAAAAATCTGCCTTTATTAAATATGATATAAAAGACTTCTACCCATCTATAACTACTAAACTGCTTACTGAGGCTTTAACATTAGCTAAGGAATATAACGACATTACCGAAGCAGAATTAGAGATAATTTGGCATTGCCGTAAACCCTCCTAAATTATAATGATGAAATATGGATAAAAAAAACTGATGCCCAAGGATTTGACAATCCTATGGGGGCATATGATGGTGCGGAGGTGGCGGAGCTGATCGGTTGCTTACTACTTCATAGACTAAATACTATTATAGACTTCCATAATCACGGGTTGTACCGTGATGATGGCTTAATTATAGTAGATTATTGTACACCGAAAATAGGTGATAAAATTAGAAAAGATTTACAAAGATTTGTTTTATCTTTAGTGTTTCAGCCTTTGCCCTGACGATCCGTAGTGTGAAACCGCGGTAGGTTTTGGCTCACTTTAGATTTTTGTATATATATATATATATATATATATATATATATATATATATATATATATATACATGTGTGTCTTTGCTCTACTTTTGTATATCTTCTTTTGTACTTTGTATCGAGCACTTTTTCTTGTGGTTGGTTCCGTTTGGGGTTTTTTTTTCTTTACTGCGGAGTATTGAATGTTTTGTTCTTGTTCCGCGGATTTTTTTTCTCCCCATTTATCCGACGCCTTAGTGCACCGGATTGTAACGGAATTAGGTTCTGTTTGTTAGTGGTTTTTTTGAAGGTTTATTTTAGTATAAATTTACGGCCTACATACTTACAGAGTTTATTTAGTTATTATTTATATATATATACATACATATATATATATATATATATATATATATATATATATATATGCAATGGTCTTTATTATAAAAGAGAATATAGATATATATTCTTAACTATTGGACGACATAATTGTTGGAAAAAATTAGTAAAGTACATAATCCTCTTTATTATAGGAGAGGGGACTGGGATAACTGAGTGTAGTTGTAACATTGCTGCTTCAAATAAGAGGTTTTTTCAAACTATGTCAATTTTTTTGTAACCTTTTTACAGGATATCGGTTTGAGAGTTTTTGTGTTGAAGTAAAACTTAGATGAGAATACAGTACAGTATTCAATCTATTGCCATCATCTTTGTTGCCATTTGTACGACATTTTGGCCGATGTAAGCTCCGGCCTTCTTCAGGTGCTAGAAATTTCGAACAGAACCCTTTATTACAATCACTGGGGTATATGAACTCTATTCCTTGCCTAATTCCTCTTCTGGAAGTCATAAGTTATCTCCCTCTAACCCTGTAAGTTACTAGTTCACCACTGCTGTAGCCTGGTATTTAACGCACAGCTCTTTGGGTCAGTTCACAGGAACTAACCAACGTCTATATCCATTGGGCCATGTGTCCTTAGATGATGATGTTGGTCGAGGCATGACTTGGAGACCTCATCCAACTAAATCAGAACTACAAGGACGCCTCTCCGATATTTCTACAATTTAGTATTAACAAAAAACACTGCTGGCAACCAAAGCAAGAACTCGCGAGAGATTTACTACTCTAGACAAAGAGCCATGGCACAAGACGTGTTAGTCGCTCAGCAACCACCAACATTGACCAATCATATTATGAGACGGGATGCTAATCTAATGACCTTCCGACTTTGATTCAGGTCCGTGTTACTTGGCGTGATAGACTCAAGAATGTCCTAACAGGCTCGACTGAATAACAAAAATTGCACAGTTAAACACACTCAACATTTCAATTCTCAAGTTTTATTTCACTCTCTACAAGTGCTTCTTGCGACTCTATGGCTATTTCTATGGAAAGTTTTTGACAAGTTAAATTCTTTGGCTCTACTAACCCTAACCCTTGCATCTAGGACCCATCATTATCATTCACTTCGCATTTCATTGATAAGAAATAAATTTAACTTGAATTTTTTTCCTAGGGACTGCTACTTTGTCGAACAGACTCCCAACATGATGTTTCCTAAGTCATTACAATCTTGACCTCTTCAATACAAGGGTTAACCTTTATTTTTCCTGCATCATCTACTGAACTTAACTTCTTGGTTTTTCATATGCTTATACAACATGGCAGCATAACCACCTCTATCTTGGGTGGCTCTTGTATTGGGTATAAAAGAAATCTATATCTATATATAATTTTAAATAAAATAAGCAACTCATTTTCTCAAATTTAATGTTTGGTGCTACTGCTTGGATATATAAACCTAGATTTAGACCTCATCCTAGAACTTAACTTCAACAAATGTATAATACTTTCAGACTCATTATCAGTGCTGATGGCACTAAAAAACAAAAATCTTCTGATCATCAGTTTCCTACAAAGAATCAACTTCATCACCCAAAACAAAAACATTATTTTATACTGGACTAGCAGTATAGCCTGGCGTTGCTTGGGTGTAATGAAAGCTTTAAAACTAGTCCATGGTCCTGGAGCTCAAACTCTTTGGACGTTAGTACGAAAGACTAAAAAGCAATAGTTGTTTCCAGTTAAAGTGAAACCGTAAACTGAAAGAAACATGAATGGATGTAAGTCAAATTTTGATTTCCTGGTATCGATATCAAATAAGTTTTTTTTTTATCGTAAACTGAATTTTGAAGGCTAAATAAGTCCTCTGAGTAAATGGTATCATGGCTGAGACTAAGAACTACAATTATACCTACTTAGAGCCAAACCCGAAGCAAAAACGAAAATAAAAGGGCTGTAAAAAATACAGACATACAGGCAGATAAACACACACACACACACACACACACACACACACACACACACATCTTGCCTTATATATATATATATATATTATCGATTTTCTGCACTATTGTAAGAACTGCAACCTTGAAACTTCTGAATATTGTTTCTTATGTCTTTGTCTATGAGTGTATCAAATTTGATTAAAATCGGACCACTCCTTCTATAACCCGATTTTTTCGATTATCGATTTCCGATATTTATCAAGGGTACCTCGACACAAAACCTATCTAAGAACACTCGCAGACGCTTATAGTACAACTGTGTAAATTTTCAAGAAAAACGGTTCAACTGTTTAGGAGTCTATAGGTAACGGATACACACACACACACACACACACACACACACACACACACACAAAGTTCCTATTTATAAATAAGTTTAGATAGATAGATTCCCAGCCACATTGGTCTCAGAGGAAACGAAAAAGTATGCATAACAGCTAAAAGATCATTAAACATCAACATTAGTGATATAAAAGTACCCCACACAGATTACAAATATCTAATCAACAACTTTATTACGACCAAATGGCAAGAGTTGTGGAACTCCTGCAAAAATAACAAACTCTACAAAAATAAACCCGTCCTCAAAGAATGGATAGAAGTTAAAATTTCCAATAGGAACATATCAAGATGTCAAAATGTCACCCATTCACACCTACTAAAAAGTGAGGAGGCACCAATTTGCATTTCCATGTCAGGAGCTCTACACAATGAAACATCTTCTAACAAGCTGCATAGATCTTGAACAAATGCGATTAAGATACTATCAAGAAAACAATCTTAAAGACATCTTCAACTAAGCTGACCGAAATGACCTTTCAGAATTTCTAAAAGCAACAAAATTATATAACAAAATATAGTTGCAAAAGAATATAGCATATAACCATCACACATCAAATCACAACACCTCTACTTATATCTCGACAGCAAGACTCACAAATGATCAACAAGCAGTAAACAAAAATCAAACAAATTCTTCAGCATTAAATGACCCAAAAGAGTAGATATACTGGTAAAACAAACAACTAAACTCAAACCCTTGGGTCGAAGCTTGATGGAACCTACACTCGGATGCCGAGAGCTATACTTAACATCTCTTGGAGACAACATCCAACCAGCTCTGATATTTCTACAATCTTACGTGAACTTAGAATCCGCTTCGCTAGACACTGATGGCAAGCAAGACAAGAACTCGCGAGTGTTCTGGGCACCTATCAATAGAGCAAAACGAGTTTGTTGCCCAAGAACCATCTATATAGACTAGCTGTTATGACACGGAATACCACGCTAATGACCTTCCGACATTGATGCAAAACCATGATGGCTGGCGTGATAGGCTAGCTAGCTAGCTCGAATAATAAAAAAAATGAACGTTTTAAAAACGTATACGTGAGTATAATACAACTTATATATATATATATATATATATATATATATATATACAATACTCTTTATGATAACAGAGAGAATATATATATATATATATATATATATATATATATATATATACATTCTAGGTATATATATATATGTTTGTTTTTTAATTAAAAATACATTGTGACACCGGAAATTTCTGTTTCGCGATTTCTATCTCTTCATCAGGCAATGTTAGATCATAGTTTTGAAAAGGATTTTTATTTAATAATTTTCACAACTATGACCTAAAATTGAAAATCATTCTCACAACTATGATCTAACATTGCCTGATGACGAGATAGAAATCTCGAAACATAGAAATCCCACCGCTGCTTTTCCAACAGTTTCTTTTCTCGCACTTCCCGCCTGTAGGACTTCATTCCGTTTACTTCTTCCCTGATGGCTGCAATCTCGGCAAAATTATATGCGATGTCAATTTCCATCTTCTATCTTCTTGAATTCCGTTCATTTTTTATCCTTCCCTCAATAACCTCTGTACATTTTTTTGTCTCAATTTTAGTCCCTGTATGCCCCTGGCTAGTAGAGGTATACCCGCTTTGTTTGGGGTGAAATGATTGGAATCCTGGCATCATTTCGTTTTGTCTTCCTGTCGTGCTTTCCCTCGCAAATATTTTTTCTGGCACTGCTGAATCACAACGAGCTATGCCAAATACCAAAAGTTTACTTCACTTTAGGATTTCCAAAGACAGCAACAACTAAAATGGATTGCGCCTGTAACTCGAAGTGAAAATATTGACACAGATAAAATTGTTGACGTTCAACATTACTACAAACAGATTAAGAAGGATGTCCCCGTCAATACTGGAAATAATACAAACAGTGAACCTAAAAAATCTATTTTTCAAAATAATTGTTTTAATAGAAATATTTATAAATGACAACCGATTGTAACTATTCATTGACATTGACATGGGTCATGACAACGATGCGTGCTCTAAAGCAGGTATTTTAAAATACCTGAAACAAATCTGAGAGAACTAGAAGTCCTGCCAGGATTAGTTATTGGCGGCCACAATCTCAACAATATAAGATACGCAGATGACACAGTGCTGATAGCAGACACGGAAAGGAAAATACAGGATCTCCTATACAAGGTGGGACGGGAAAGTGTGAGAAAAGGACTAAATATAAACTTCAAGAAAACTGAATGCATGGTCATCAGTAAAAAGGAGACCTCCAAAATACTAACTACAGGCCGGGGATACTAAAATCAAGCAGGTGCAAAAGTTTAAGTACCTGGGAAATGTTCTGACAGAAGATGGAAAGTGCGACAGTGAAATGGAGGATGCTAAGTGATGTAATTTAATACCTCATAACAAAATTGAGATGGGGGTTGCTGGATGGTGTAATTTAATACCTCATAAAACATTGAGTATGGTGGATGCTAAGTGATGTAATTTAATACCTCAAAATAAATTGGGTATGGTGGATGCTAAGTGATGTAATTTAATACCTAATAACAAAATTGAGATGGGGGTTGCTGGGTGATGTAATTTAATACCTCATAAAACCATGAGTATAGCGGATGCTAAGTGATGTAATTTAATACCTCATTAAACATTGAGTATGGGGGATTCTAAGTGATGTAATTTAATACCTCAAAATAAATTGAGTATGGTGGATGCTAAGTGATGTAATTTAATACCTCAAAATAAATTGGCTATGGTGGATGCTAAGTGATGTAATTTAATGCCTCGTAACAAAATTGAGATGGGAGTTGCTGGGTCATGTAATTTAATACCTCATGAAACCTTGAGTATGGGGGATTCTAAGTGATGTAATTTAATACCTCATAAAAACTTGAGATGGGGGATATTAGGTGATGTAATTTAATACCTCATAAAATATTAAGTATGGGGGATGCTAAGTGATATAATTTAATATGTTAGAAATGAAAGTAAATGTTGTTATTGTTGCTGAATGTTTTGTTTTTCTTATAACTTAATTGTTATTTATTTTAGTTTTGTTTTAGAAATTAATTATATTATATATTATAATTAATATATTATATTTATATATTATAATAATAATATTATTATTATTAATATTATTATTAATATTATTAATATTATTTTTATAATAATAATATATTATAATTAATATATTATAATTATATATTATAATAATTTTATTATTATTATTAATATTATTATTAATATTATTAATATTATTAATATTAATAATAATATTATTATTATAATAATAATATATTATAATTAATATATTATAATTAATATATTATAAATAATAGAAAGTTTTGCAGTTAACTATTTTCTTCTAAATTTTTAAGATATTTATAGTAATTTACCTTGGCTTTGGAAAGGAATAATTCTTTCAAAGAAAGAGATCTTTGAAAAAATCCGTAACGCAGATTACTGTTTTGGTAAGATATCTGAGTTCCTTAGAGCAATTATGATATAAGCATTTCTAGAAAAGCCACGTTACGGCAGTAGGAATGTGATTAAATTTGAAATGTCAGGTCAGGTCTTATATAATTGCAGATTTTATGTTAAAGATAGTTTAGCGAGTACAATTTCCAAAATCCTCCCATTAACTGCTTGCATTAAAAAATTCTTCTTCGTCTACGTGTCTTGTACCGTCATAATGTGGGAGATTACGGCTTGCAACAAGTTCTTATCCTTTGTAGGCCTTAGCAGCATTTGTTCCTTTGCTCCCCCTCCCATTCATTATTTCATCATCTATTCACATATTTCGTGGATATTTCTTTCCTGTGAGTGTTAAATTCTTCAAGATTTCCTTCCTAATGTTCTCCCATGAATCTCAGATGTCTCTTTATCTGAGTATAAGTGTACATTTTGTTTTCATTTACCTTAAACATCTTCATTCCTTTCGGCAGTCCGTCTACTGAACTCTCAACATCCTTATTTAAAACAGTATGAATGATGTCTCTAGTTTTCTCTTCACCAGTGAAGAAATTATACAGTATTCATTGCCATTACTTGTATGGCAAGTATACCATTGTAAATGTCTGCTAAGACACACTTGTGTTTGTTCAACAGCCATAGAGACCACCTGGGTGATTTTACTGCAACTATGCCGAGCGGACCTTAGTTAAAGTTTCCGGGAGAGAGTGCGTTACTTAACATTAACAACAGTCTGAACAAGGCCAAGACACTCAGTCATGATGACTTGTGACGTCGAGGTAGCACAAACATCGACGACTGCTCAAAGGGAGCCGTCTACCCAGTTTCACTCACACGGCTTGGGTCAGACCGTGGTATGGTTTTCAGGTATTTTCCAATGGTGTTACACGCTGGGATCGCCTTCCCCAGACCGATAACATCTTGACAAAGCGACTATGGATAGATTCGAAACCGGGCTTCATGGTGTTAGGGCGCCGCTCCTATTTGACTACAAATGGACTGTTCCCATTGCTATATATAGCAATGGTGGATTCTCTACAGGAGAGTCGGTACAGAGTCACTAGACTGGCGACTCTACGACACTGTCAGCCCTCTGCCTTCGAGTAGAGGGCGCTCTCTGCTTCCGAACAGAGAGCAATAACCCAGTCGTGGTTCCGCCGAAGGGTAGAACCACGACTGGGCAAAAATAGACAGACATTTTTTGGCCCGGCTATATGGCCGGGAATACCCACTATAAAATGACCATGTGTCACATCCAGCCTGGCGTGGGAAGGCTAGTAAAATACAGTCGTAGGGAGTCACTAGACTGACGACTCTACGACACTATCAGCCCTCTGCCTTCGGGTAGAGGGCGCTCTCTGCTTCCGAGAGCATTAACCCAGTCGTGGTTCCGCCGAAGGGTAGAAGCACGACTGGGGAATAATAGATAGACATTTTTTGGCCGGGCCATATAGCCCGGAAAGCCCAGATATAAACTGACCATGTGTCATATGTTGCCCTTACTGGGAGGGACAGCTAAATAATGTCGTAGGGAGTCACTTGAGAGTCTCTAATGAGTTACTGAAGAGTCAGTGCGAGTCAGTGAAGAGTTAGTCATACTTCCGGTGGCGTACCGGAAGTAATCACGTATACACACGTCTTACGACGGATTGGACTCTTGTATCTTTCTATTGTAAATATTACTAATCACTTCTGTACATACTAACCGTCTTTCCGCGGAATACAACTTATATTCTGATTCTGTTGTTGAGTTATTCATTTATACTTGGCGACATAACACATGGGCAGAAAGCCAACGTTTCGAACACTCGGCTATGGGCCCATTTATTTAGGCCATACATGGAGACTGATAATAAATAACCTTTTTTTTCTTTGTTTTAAACGTAAATTTCCTGTTTCTTAATACTTTGTTTCGATTTTGTAATATCAAGCCTCCGATACGACAGTGAATACTGGACAATCTTCTCACAGATGAAGGAAAGACTTAAGGCAACAGAAATGTGCTTATAGAGAAGGATGCTGACGATATCATTGATTGAACATGTGAGCAACGACGAAGTCTCAGAGTAAAAATAAATAAGGAGATTTAATTTTTTAAATTAATTCACCTCAAGCAAGGCGATAATGCCACTAAGATGCAAGAAGAGAGCGGAATAGAATAAGAAGATTTTAAAAAGAACTGGAAACCGAATCCTGAACAAGAAACAGGAGATAACCCTTTACTCTTGAGCAAAAGACCCGGTAGGAATGCGAACTGGACAATAAGTGAACCTATCTCATCCAGTAAGAGAACAAGAAGACTTTAAAAGGAACCAGACACCAAATCATGACCAGAAAACAAGAGATAAATCCCTACTCCTTTCAAAAGACAGGGGTGGGACGTGAACTGGATAATAGGTGAACCTATCTCATCCAGTAAGAAAATAAAAAGACATTAGAACGATCCAAAAACCCAATCTTAAGCAAAAAAACAAAGGACAAACTTCTACTACTGTTCAAAAAATTCGAGAAGAATGTAAACTGAACAATAGGTGAATCTATCTCATCCAGTAAGAGAATGAGAAGACTTTAGAAGGAACCAGATCCTCAATCCTACCGAGGAAACAAGGAATAAACCTCTAATCTTGTTCAAAAGCCCGGGGTGGAATGTGAACTCGACAATAGGTAAACCTATCTCATCCAGTAAGAGAATGAGAAGACTTTAGAAGGAAACATATCCTCAGACCTACCGAAGAACAAGGAATAAACCTCTAATTTTATTCAAAAGGGCGGGGTGGAATATAAACTCGACAATAGGTAAACCTATCTCATCTAGTAAGAGAATGAGAAGACTTTAGAAGGAAACATATCCTCAATCCTAACGAGAGAACATAGAATAAACCTCTAGTTTTGTTCAAAAGCCCGGGTGGAATGTGAAGTGGACAATAGGTGAACCTATCTCATCCAGTAAGAGAATGAGAAGACTTTAGAAGGAAACATATCCTCAATCCTAACAAGAGAACAAGGAATAAACCTCTAGTTTTGTTCAAAAGCCTGGGGTGGAATGTGAACTGGACAATCGGTGAACCTATCTCATCCAGTAAGAGAATTAGAAGACTTTAGAAGGAAACAGATCATCAATCTTCACGAGGGAACAAGGAAGAAACCTCTAATCTTGTTCAAAAGCCCGGGTGGAATGTGAACTGGACAATAGGTGAACCTATCTCATCCAGTGATAGAATGAGAAAACTTTAGAAGGAAACAGATTCCCAATATTAAACAGGGTACAAGGGATAAACCTTTACTCCTGTTCAAAACATGAGAAAAACATTTGGAATTTTAAGAACCAGAAACTTTCTTTTTTTATTCTTCTTCCTTGAACTGTAGTAAAAATTAAAAAAAGAAACTTAACAAATACACATCTAAACGTTCAGATTTTTTTTTTTTTCACGCTGGTATATGTTCACTGTTATTGACTTTTTAGTAGGCGGCACATCCTTCAACTGTTTTTCGATATAACCGAGGAAATGATTCTGCCCCAATTTTTTCTTTGAAGAATAGGACCAATGTCATCGGCAGACGACCGCCCTCACCCTTACCCAGTCGGTAAGTAGATTTCTTTCGCACATTAATGTCGTTATGTCTTATTAGTAAAAGCAGGAATAAACCTGTTCACTAAAGAATAGGTGGCCTCAAGGTGTGTACGAGGCGTCTTTGCTTCCCGTGTTGTAGCACCGGCCAGGTATGCGCAATCAATATTAGTCAATATTATGAAATACATAGACATAAATGCTATGTATTATGCATAAACACGATATATTAAGATATAGAAAACTAAATAATGAATTTTTCTATAGTGGAGGCATTAATTATTCAATCTGCTAGTCTTGCCCATTGGGATTTAAATGCATTTCAATTTTCGTCATCATAATCTCTTCTTATCATAGCGAGACTTGATAATAACTCTTTTCTTTAAACAATAATAATTGAACGTCTAGGAAAGGGGTGGTTAGAAAGAAGTGGGTAATTGCATATAGTAAATTAAGAACAGATAAGATTTTATAAGGATATCGGTAGTGTAATCTTGTGCGTTGTGGTGCAGTTGATATCGGCTAGGGACGAGAAATCAGGGAGCCGAGTTCGAATTCCAGTTGAATTCACATACGCGCAAATATCCTTGGGAAAGGTATTAATCCGTATCTTCCCTCCAGTTATTTGATAAATAACAGGACCGATTGAGTTCTATAGCCTTGGCTGGCAACCAGTCTACCGCAGAATGCAATGGCAACTTACTGCGGGGTAATTTTCTGCCCAGTCAGTCATGTCTTTTTCGAGACATGATCGCCCAAGCGTGTATCACGTATGGCACTTAACTGACTGAATCTTTTTGTAAAGCGTTTTTAGCTATTTTAAAACGTGTTGGGATCTCCGTGTCACATTTTCAAACGTCAGTTATATCTTTTTTGCACTTATTTTACCATAATTTTACCGACGAGCTTAGGTCACTGGCACCCTCTCCACAAGAATTTAATCGTGCAACCGGACTGGCAACAAGGCCCCATCCTATTACAGTTAAATAAATCAAATGCAGGGGACAATTCTACTCCATCAGCTTCTTTTCTCGCACTTCACGCCTGTGGAAGTCCTTTCCGTATACTTGCTTTCCTGACAGCTACAACCTCCAGGAATTTAAATGCAATGTCAATTACCACTTCTTATCCACTTCGCTCCAGCCCATTCTACATCACCTCGTTTATCTCGTTTTCCTTTCTCTCTACCTTCGCAACTGACTTCACTCCTGGGTTCGCATCCTTCTCTTGCCCTTTCCCTGACATCCCTTGTAACTGGTTCGTTTTTCTCCTCCTGCCTAAAACTTTAACTCTCTTATGTAGCCCCCTGCGTATCAGTGGCGGTACCGCCTTGCTTGGGGTGAAACGATAAAAAAAAAAGAAAAAAGTTCGTACTGTCCCTTTTAATATCAATCAAATTCTCGGTTTGCTTACAGGTGATAATTAGTCTATTCATGACGCTTTTCTTCACTTCTTCTTTTATGTGCCCTGTCCCTTCATGACGTAAGCGATCATGGTTCTCCACGCCTCCCTATCCCTTGTGGCTCTTAGTATGTTTGCTCCTGTTACTCCTGGCAATCCCCTTTCCGTCATCCACCTGATCAGGCCCTGCAAATATGTTATCCACTGCTTTCCTCTGTCTCACTTTTCTTTTATCTGGCCAGTCAGTATCAGGTTCTCCAAGCTCTCCTTCCTCATTGCGTGTCCCAGGAACTTCACTTGTCTCTTCCTGATGGTCAGTATTAATTTCCTTTTTGTTGCCATTCTTTACAACACCTCATCGTTGCTTGCATGCTCAGTCCACGATATCCGCAGCATCTTTCTATAGAACCACATTTCCGCTGCTTCCAGTTTTGTCCTCATTTTCGATGATATTGTCCAGCCTTCACTGCCGTATTGAAGAACTGACGTCACATAGCAATCCAGCACTCTTTTCTTTGTTTCTAGTGAAATTTTCCCGTGTGTGTTAGTACTTTACTTAGCTTCTGGAACGCGTCCTTTGCCATGCTAATTCGCCTTCGGATGACCTTGTCTAAATGTTCCTGCAGGCTTATTTCTGTTTGCTATCTGCCTTATTTCTGTTTTCTATCTCATTTTGTTGTTAATGTAGCCGTGCCATTTAATTTAAAAGCTCTCTATACAATATTTTTTGTATGTACACTAATATTTCTTGATGCTGAGTTAATTTAATTAATCAATTACGCACAAATACCCTTGAAAAATTATGAATACACCTCCTCTCGCTCCAGCTATGGGTTGAATAGAAGGATAGGTTGGGTTCTATAGCCTTTGTTGGCAATCAGTCTACCGCAAGTAGAAATGGTAACTTACAGAGGGAAAATCTTCTGAAAGCTCTCTTTCAACATGCCTTGAGCCAGCATGGAAGTAAAAGCTCATAAAATAAACGAGAATAAATCACATGTTGATGCGCAGTCTGTAAAATTGCAGAGTATACGAGTGTTTATATACTAGTGTATACTATTAATATATATATTATAATAGTATATACTAACATACTATCGTCAGTACAATGCTATACGGCAGCGAGACATGGACCACGTACGCCAGAAAAGAGAGGCGTCTGAACACCTTCCACGTAAGAAGTATCCGGCACATATTGGGAATCTCATGGCAAGTCAAGGTGCTCAACACTGAGGCCCTCTGCCCACCATGTTCACACTCCTTAAACAGCACAGACTCCGCAGGCTAGGTCATGTCGACCACATACCAGACGGTCGCATTCCAAACGACGTCCTGTATGAAGAGCTGGCCTCTAGAAGAAGACCTACTGTGTGGCCACAGCTGCGGTATCGTGACATCGTAAAACGAGACATGAAGGCTATTGGCATCAACACGGAGTCATGACAGAGCGTAGCAGCCAACCGGAACAAACGGAGAGGAACTCTGGCCAAACAACTCAAATAGGAGGGGGAGCAACTGACACAAGTCGGAATGGAGAGGCGGGTTCGCAGAAAGCAAAATGACAGCTCCGACAGACCAGAAACAAAGCATAAATGCAGCCTCTGCAACAAAGACTCTCAATCCCGCATCAGCTTTTAGTCACAGACGCCGATGCTCGAGCCAAGCAGACAACTAGGATGCTAGCCATGGTCAACTCTGACCGACGGAGGTCCACTTACTAAGTATAATATAATATTATATATATCATATGTATAGATATATATTATCTAAACTTATTTATAAATTGAACTTTGTCTGTGTGTATGTGTGTCTCTGTGTGTGTATGTCCGTTACCTATAGACTCCGAAACGACTGAACCGATTTTCTTGAAAATTTACTCAGTTGTACTATAAGCGTCTGCAAGTGTTCTTAGATAGGTTTTGTGTCGAGGTACCCCCGATAAATATCGAAAATCGATAATCGAAAAAATCGGGTTATAGAATGAGTGGTCCGATTTTAATCACATTTGATACACTCATAGACAAAGACATAAGAAACAATATTCAGAAGTTTCAAGGTTGCGGTTCTTACAGTAGTGCAGAAAATCGATAATATATATATATATATATATATATATATATATATATATATATATATAAGCAAGATGTTTGTGTGTGCCTGTTTATCTGTCTGTATGTCTTTTATACAAATCCACAATTTTTATCCGATTTTCACCAAACTTCACACAAATATTCTTTAGGCTGAGTCTGAGCTCCAGGACCATGGGTTATTTTTAAAGCTTTCATTATACCCGAGCAACGCTGGGCTATACTGCTAGTATATAATATATACATCTTATATTATACATAATATATAATTTATGCATGAATGGCTTTCTTAATACAATAGTTTTGGTATGTACTACGGGTTGTACCAACATTTCCTGATGATGACTGAATTTAATTAACATCTAAAGATTTCCAGGCTTTCTCGTTCTGCAAAGAGCTGCATGTAATTGTCCATGGCTAAATACAGGTTTGGGTAAATATATCCTTGAAAATTATTGCCCTTGTAATTTATTGTCATTGCAAATGAAGGAATTACTGGAAATTGTTTGTTTTTTTTTTCAAATAATATGAACGAGAAATCGGAGAGCCGAGTCCAAATTCCAATTGAATTCGTTGCATTCGCCTGCGCGCAGATACTATTGAAAAATATATTAATTCTTCGCATTTCCCTACAACTACGAGTTAGAAAGGAGGGCAGATTAGGTTTTATATCCTTGGTTGGCAACCAGTCTACTGCAAAAAGTAATGGCAACCTACTGCGAGAAAAATTCTCTGTCCGGTCAGCCATGTCTCAAAAGAGACATTATCGCCTAACCGTGTGTCGCATATAGAAGTTAAATGAATTGATTATATTTAACCAGATTAAAAATTTCCAAGAATTCCATATATATATATATATATATATATATAAATTAGAGAAAATTTGAAAATTCAAAGGTGCCGGATGTACATTTCGACACAGGATCTCTAATAGAGATTCTACGTCACGTCAGCGACATTGTTTTGTTCCAAATGGCGAAGGCCCTAAGGTAGAGTGTGGAAGGGTTTTAGGTTAACAACGGTCACAAAGTACAACAGGACAGAGCTGTTAGTGGCGGGGTTACAGGGTGTTGAAACGTATATTTAGGAAGGGGAGGAATAGATTTAAATGTAATATCTTAAAAATGTTTTATTTAAGTTTATCCATTACAGGAAGTCATGAATTTAAAGTTATTAAAGCAATATATATATATATATATATATAGGGATTTGGTAAAGGAGTTCATATTTTATAAAGATAGACAACTAAAGGAGTTAAATTACTTTTTTAAGGTTAAGATTTTGGGCTGTTTGAAGAGGTGTATTTAGGCGGGAAGGAATGGGTTGTTTGAAGATATATATATATATATATATATATATATATATATATATATATATATATATGTTTGCCAATATGTATTTATATTTTTACTCAGTTTATAATATTTAACAGGTGTGAAGTATACATATAACGAAGGAATCTTCTGCTTACATTTTGGCTACATATTGGTACGCATGTATATCACACATTAACACAACCGTATCTGAGCGTTACCTTAACAGCAAGGTCTCCCATGCTATTTATACGAACATTCAACTCATCCTTCACACGCTTCTAACAAACAGTAATTTGAGAAATTTGAAATGTATTCAACGTGTTAATTAAAGCGGAAAATATAACTGAGGACTGTATCGTACTTACTTTCCTATATTAAAATTGAAACGTTGCACACAAAAAACAGAAAGATAGATTTATTCACGCACAATGTCTTTTATATATTGTGCGTGATGATTTTGTAGATCCTTCTCTTACGATCAGTTAGTCAAGTGCCATACGTAATACACGCTTTGAACGATCATGTCTGAAAGAAGACATGACTGACTGGGCAGAATATTATTCCGTAGTAGTTTGTTTCTGCGGTAGACTGGTTGCCAGCCAATGCTATAAAACCCAATCTGTCCTGTTATTTAACCCATAACTGGGGGAGGAGACGGATGAATACTTTTCCCAAGGGTAGTTGCGCGTAAGTGAATGCAAGGTATTCAACTGGAATTTGAACTCGGCTCCCCGATTTCGCATTCCGAAACGATATCCACTGCACTACACATCGCTGTAATGGTTAAATAAATCCAGTAAAAATGATGAAGCTCACGCGTTGATGTTAAATCCTTTCGGTTTGCAGTTAAGCAACGTCGAGCCTAGATAGGTGACCGCTTTTGAATACCAAATGCTGTAAACGTAGATGTGCCGGTGGTATAATGGATATCGTCTCGGATTTAGAAATTCCCTTGGGAAAGGTATGAATCCGTCATGTTTTCCCTGCAGTTACGGGTTTATTAGTATGATTTTTCGTTAAATCAGCATTATCTCCAAAAACAGGTTTAACATTCTAACAAACTCTCGATAGCAATTAGGGTTCTATCTGTTAATTCTTGGTTTAGATTTTTACTGGCTCAAGGTCACACTAGTGGGTCCCGCAATAAGATTGAAATCACTTTACTTTCTTGTAAAACAAGCCTACTGGGTCTTCTCTACACGGTAAGCACACCGAGTTTATTCTCAAATTATTATTGATGAGTATCGTTCAAAGCCACTTGTGAAGGAGCTCAGTGGAAATTGAACTCACTACACAGACAACTTGATCTGTTTTTATAAACTTTCACCTCAAGCAATGTAGGACCGCCACTGGTATGCAGACGGTTACAGTGAGAGAGAAAAAAACAAAAAAACAAGCTACATTGGATGTCGAAGAAAAGATAAGAGATGAATGGGAATCAAGGAGATAGAAGATAACGTTCACCAAGATCGACGCACTGTAAAGATAACAGGAACAGACCACACGACACCCGAGGTACAAAACCCGGTCCAAGCAGTTTCAACATCATTGAGAATCGTTTACATGCAACTTGACTGCACGAACATGATATTTAAGTCAGGGATGAATGGCCAGCCAAGACAAGCTTTGTACCCTGTCATCGCGTATACGGAGGTTAGGTAAATTTTGACTGATTTTGACTTATTTCGAATGATTTTTACACGCTTACGTCCCCACGTTAAAAACCGATCTTGTGTTACAATTCGCCCTAGTGTGGAGAGCGGGGGCAAGCCAGCCCTATATTAACGCAATAACACTGTTGTAAACGTCTCCGGTGGCATTGTGAGACATCAAATGGAGTCGTGTGGTGTTCAGCGATGGATAAAGACTGTTTTCATGAATGCAATCCTTGCATACGTGTGCAACGTAGATCTTGAGAGACATCTTGAGAGACTTTATTTGCTCAAGATACAGAGACTAAATCCCTGGTATCAAGGTGTAGAGTGCGATAAAAACTTATCTTTTGAGTTTTTATATTACGTCCCGGATCTCGACGAACAACGCTAACCATACTCTTGAAATATAATGACGAACAAGAACACCTATATTTAAAAAGATAAACTTATATATATTTTTTCTTCGTTAATGACGGTTGTGTGAAGTAGCAGTCAGAGGGAACCATGCACATACGAGGGAGTTACCCGGAGTCGTTGACGTGCGGGTGTTGTCTTCTCTTCTCTTGTCTGCGTTTTCTCGATCTTCTCCCGGTGTTCAGCTCTCGGCCACAAAAAAAAAAGATCTTATATTAGCTGAAATTTTCACGTATTTTTGCCTTTTCGATATTTTCCTTAATTGCGTCATCTATGGCTAGGCACATCTGTCAATCATTTCCGCCGACTATTGCCTCTGAAGCCAGCTGGCTTTAATGTAATGTTCTGTTTATATTTTCTGTAATGAAATTTATATGTAATGTAAAGTTCTGTTTATATTTTCTGTTTCTTCGTCGACCACACCTCTGTCGGCCCTTTTAATATTAATCATATATTACAGTTTACCGAGATAAATTATGAACAGTACTATGTCCGTCAATCTATTCAATTGCTATTCTTACAACTAGAAGCAAGCTCTGAATTTTTGCCTATGGCGATGAACGGATGTTCCATCCGGGAGTCCTTATACCTTGAACGCCTTCAACCAAGACATCAAAAATGGGACTCGTACATACTAGCAATCGCTAAAGATCCTTGGAAAATGGTCGGTTTCCTGTACCGCTCCAGTAATTACATGACTTCCCGTGATCTTCTGTGCCGTTTACAAGATTCAGCTCATGTCGAAAATGGAATATTATTGTCATATATGGACGGGATTTGCAAATTTTACTTTTCAGTCTCAATAGAGACTAAATTTTTATCTACATCTTTCTGGGTGATGAAGTACATTTCATCCTACAATACTTTTACCAGAAACGTTCCAGACCTCTCTATTTCCATAGAAAGTGTTTAGATGAACTACATTCCTTACTTTCACCAGTTCACATTTAGACTCACCGTGCTATGTATATACAAGCGATCTAGCCACATTCTGTTGGGACGCCCGCGCCTATTCGGCTATAATGGACTATTCCATTACTATGTAAAGTAATGGTGGCATCTACGTAGGTAGAGTGTGTGCCGAGCAGCCATATCGACAAGTCAGTCGTAGACTTCCGGTGACGACCCGGAAGTACCCATTGCTCATACTACGTCTTACGACGGTTGAGACGATTAACCTCTATTCTTGTATTGGATACTAATAACCTTTGTAAATACTATTTTCACGGAATACAACGATTAACCTATTCCTGTTTTTGAGTTATTTATTCTTACTCACGACATAACACATTCACTTCTTATTTTATTAGTAAGATGAAAGTTACACTCGAAAATGTTGGACCCACGAACCATTTTTTTTGGAACCGACTCCCTACCAGATGATTCTTCACACACTACAATCTTAACCTTTTGAAACCTATGATCAACCCTTATCTTCTACATATATTCCCATGGTGCGCCTTTTATCTCTTCCTCAGTAATCCCCAATATTAAGTATTTCTTGAGCCTTGTACATTATTGTGAAAAGGTTCTGGTGCTATTCCAGTAGGATAATTTCCGTTTATATTATGTATGTTCTAGTCAAAATGCCCTGCACGTTATTCGTCAATTTTCTTCCCGACAAAATCTGTGAAACAATGGGAAAGCATCTAACTCAGTCAGTTTACCCACTTCAAACTCTGACTGCACTATACATAGCGCAAGAAACTTGGGATAACGTATTGCAATAATTGACTTTGGTAAAAGTACTTTTTATGCATATGAGAGGTTAGTTATCGTTTCATTTATACAATAGTAGCAGTATAGTCCGGCGTTGCTCGGGTGTAATGAAAGCTTTAAAAATAACCAGCCTCAGCCTAAAGAATATTTGTGTGAAGTTTGGTGAGAATCGGATAAAAATTGTGGATTTGTATAAAGGACATACAGGCAGATAAACAGACACACACACAAACATCTTGCCTTTTATATATATTATCGATTTTTCTGCACTATTGTAAGAACTGCAATCTTGAAACTTCTGAATATCGTTTCTTATGTCTTTGTCTATGAGTGTATCAAATTTGATTAAAATCAGACCACTCCTTCTATAACCCGATTTTTTCGATTATCGATTTTCGTTATTTATCGGGGGTAACTCGACACAAAATCTAGCTAAGAACACTTGCAGATGCTTATAGTATAACTGTGTTAATTTTCAATAAAATCGGTTCAGCCGTTTCGGAGTCTATAGGTAATGGACACACACACAATGCACACACAGACAAAGTTCCATTTATAAATAAGTTTAGATTTAGATGGTGGCAATGCTGTATTGATATGAGGTCAGAGTTGATACATCCTTTCTTTTTTTACCTTTATTTATGTGTACATCAGTATTGATATTTTTAGAACTATGTTCATCATGTACAAGGTTCAAGAGCCACTTAAGTTAGAGAGTAAAGATTATGGTGATCGGTTCCACATAGCAGAAGGTCAGGCGAAGAAGCTGCACTAGTAGAAAAATAGATCTCACCAATGGAATGTGAAGGGAATGTGTGTGGTTCGCTGAAGTGGGCGTGGCATGGTGGGTCTAAGCTATGTGGGTTATAACTGGTGAAACTAAAGGAATGTAGTTCGCCTAAACATTTTCCATTGAAATACCGATAAAAACGGCGATACGTTTCATCTGTGTAAAATAGGTTGTAGGTTGGGAATTCATTTGTAAGACGGAGAAGTTTTAGGATAAATGGCACCAGCACTTCGTTCTGATCTACCACTTGGTAAAGATAGGGTTCAGAATAAGTCGGGTACTTACTAGAAAAGGTTGAGCGAACCGACCATTTTCCAGTATCCTATATACAGGTTCCAACAGACAGAATTGAATAGAGTCAGAAAGTTAGGGGAATCCATGCAAAAAGTGAGACCGGGTGATGATGAAAAATCAACAACTTTTTCTGGATATGTCTAAAATAATGCTGCCACATACGCTCCATTACTCGTACTATTTCTCTAAAGCTCCTTGATAAAATCCAAAGAAGAATCAGCAATATTATTGGTACTGATCTGGCAGCTAGACTTCAGTCACCTCCCCGCTGTAAAGTTGGCCACCTGTGATTTTTCTATAAATAATTTCATCGTAGTTCTTCGGATGAGCTCTTTATTATGATACCTCGACTTTATGAATTTAAGCGTAGTACTAGACTCGTGGTAAGGTCTCACTTATTTCCAGTGGAATAGGGTAGATCTAAACGTAAATGATATGCTAACAGTTTCTTTTCTTGCAATTCTTGCTTGTGGCACTTGGTTCTAGTTCAATGCTTTTCAGTCAGTTTTCATTTTACAAAATTTAAACGCCAACCGCCGTCTGTTGTTCTGCTAATTAACCTTCTTTTGTTCTCGAACGTTTGTAATTTTTCTGTTTTTAATTAATCCACATCTAGTAACCTCTTCTGTCTTAATGATTTTCTACTGTCCTCCTGATTACTCTTCTTTTGTTCTTGCACCTTTGTAATGTTTCTGTTTCCTAATTCTTCCACACCCAGTAGACCTTTGTGTTTTAGTGACTTTACTTACTTCCTTTGGGTGAACATTATTTTAAAAAAAAATCTGCCTGTACTTGTTTTCTGTTCCGTTTTTTGTCATTCTTCTTTTCTCCGAGTTGTCAAAAGGGGTTTAAATAATTTCTTTCTTCTCAAGTTAGTATCAGTGATTTATTTATATTTGATGAAAGTTTAAAAGCAATGTCCACCCTATAAACAATGAAATAATGCAACCAAAATGCAATCAAAATATATGATCGTCGTGTAAATTAAACAAAGAATAATTAATAAGCCATTTCTCAAGAAATAATTATTATACATTTTATAATAAATGGGGACATTATTGATTATTTTCTAACGTGTCAATATTTCTGCCTGATTTTTATAGCTTTATTTATATTGTCACTGCCTCAGTGAAGATTATATCCCTTCTTCTATGTGCGACGCCTTTTCAGGACTGGGGCGATCATGGCACACCACAAATCCCTATATTTTGGAGCTCTAAATGACATTTTTTTGTTCTTGTATCTCTCCCATTCCACTTTTTGAAATCTGTTTATAAACACTCTTTAGATATTTTCTATCTGTTCTCTTACATTTATTATTTTCTGTGACTGCTCAAATTTTTAAGCCTTATTTCCAAATATGTTTCAACTTTCTCTTTCTGACTGCAAGTATTTAGTTCAATTAGGCGATCATATCACAAAAGAGACATGACTGACTGGGCAAAACTTTTACTGCAGTAGATGGCCATCATATTCTGTGGTAGACTTGTTGCCAATTATGGCTATAGAACCCAATCTGTACTACGATTTAACCCATGCCTGGGAGGAAGAGACGGATTATTACCTTTACTACGAATATTTGCGAGTAAGAAAATTGTAAGTAATCTTTTAGTTTCTATTTTCTTTAAACTTTCCTCATTTTTCGTCTATGCTATTCACAGCATCCGTCTGAAGAATATCATTTTAGCCTAAAGTCTCCTTTTCTCTATAGGCAGAGGCTGATAATACATAAGAGTTATTGTCAATAAAAGTTATAAAAATGTAGTTTCATACTGTGAAACACATACAAATGTCGACTTTGGAAGCTATCAACTTGTATTGCTATGCAACGTTAGAATGAACGTAAAGAAAAACAAAGCAGTACCCAAATATCAGTACAGCAGAATGCTGAATGATCCAAACTGCAATTAAATATATATTGACAGTTTTAAAAGCATGACGATAAATGACAATATAAGACAAGCTTTAGTGACAACGGCAAACGAGATCACTCCAAGAAAAAAAAAAAGAAGCGGATGACAGATGAAATTCACGTTATGAAAAAGAGGCAGCAAACGATACCAAGGAAAGGTACAGAATGTAGAACATTGTACAGGGAATAAAAACGAATCCAGGTATGCAAAAAAAGAAAAAAACTCAACGAAAACTGTACACATCTATACTTCTGAGATGAGGTAATATTTAAGTTATTTACACAGTTGGGACTTTTGTCCTCATCTTTCTTGTCATAATTACCTCCATATTTTCGGTATATCGGGTTCATAACGATCCTTCAATATTTGTCTATACTTCTGAGATAAGGTGTTTAGATTATTTACACAGTTGGGACTGTTGTCCTCATCTTTCTTGTCATATTCCTCTCACCTCCATATTTTTGGTATATCGGGTCCGAAAATATTTGTCTATATTTCTGAGATGAGGAAGTATTTAAACTATTTACACAGTTCAGACTCTGTCCTCATCTTTCTTTTCGTATTTATCTCCATATTTTTGGTATATCGGGTCCGTAACGATCCTTCAGTATTTGTTTATACTTCTGAGAGGAGGTAGTATTTAAATTATTTACGTTGTTCGGACGGTTGTTCTCATTTTTATTGCCAAGTTACCGACGTCTTGGCCTTGTACTCTCCGCAAGAAGACCTGGACCAGTGAATATAAGCGTTAGTTAGATCCTGTGACTTGACCCAAAGAGTTGTGAGTTCAATACCTGGCTACAGCAGTGAGGAACAAATAACCTAGGGAGTTGATTTAAAGGGAGAAAACTACATGGCATCCGGAAGTGGCATTGTACGTAGAACGAGAACGGTATACCGCAGTGATCGAAATAAAAGATTTGGTTCGAAATTCGTAGCACCTGAAGAGGGCCGAAGCTTACAACTGCCGAAACGTCATAAACATGGCAATAAAGATGAGTACAACAGTCTGAACAGTGTAAATAATGGGAAACGTTATACATAAAGAGAGAATGGAACTCAGAGATAAGTCAGATGCATTTAAGAATTATATTAACCATATGAAATATTTGTGTAACAAGCAATGATACTGACAAGCGAGAATTCCTTCGTCACAAGAATATAAAACTCTCAAATTCCTCTCACCAGCGAATTTTTCTAAAATAATTCCATTCCACTGCGTTGATCCCACACTTTTTTTTCAATCGTATCATCCCGAGCAAGGCGGTAACGCCACTGATGTGTCAGGGGCTACATAAGAGTAAAAAGATTAAGTTGAAGAGAGTGAAGAGAAAGACGAACCAGTTAGAAAGAAGCTAGTGAAGGATGGGATGACAGTTGCAAAGGTGAAAAGAAAGAAAAGGATATACAGTGTGGTGAAGGAAGAACTAGAGTCAAATGGTTAAGAGATGAGTATCTACATTGCATTTAAATTCCTGGAAAGCAAGAATATGGAAGCGAGTTCCACAGGCGGGAAGTGCGAGAAAATAAGCTGAAGGAGTAGAATTGTCGTCTTTTATCACAATAAACCAATTCCTCTTTACGGAGATGTGCCCCCAGTTTTTACCACAATACGATTCGTCTAACAAGAAATATTCACCTACCTATCATCCACAGTAAAACAATTCTTTCTTTTTTTTTTTATCTTCTCACCCCAAGCAAGGTATTCTACTGCCATTGGGTTACATAGGGGAAAGTGATGAAAAGAGGGGTTAGTTATATGAAATGTCAGGAAGAGGGTAATAGACGGATAAGGATACCGAGGATGTGGTTGGAGTAGATGAAAAAAGAGCTGGTGAGAATGGATGCGAGTTAGTGTGATAGGAGATATCTATTGAGCTTATGGATGTGCATTGTGTTGCATCAGATATCGGCTCGGAACGAGAAATCCGGGGAGCCGAGTTCGAATTCCAGCCGAATTCATTACATTCACATACGCGCAAATATCCTTGGGAAAGGTATTAATCCGTATCTTCCCTCCAGTTATTTGATAAATAACAGGACCGATTGAGTTCTATAGCCTTGGCTGGCAACCAGTCTACCGCAGAATGCAATGGCAACTTACTGCGGGGTAATTTTCTGCCCAGTCAGTCATATCTCTTTCGAGACATGATCGCCCAAGCGTGTATCACGTATGGCACTTAACTGACTGATTGAGCTTGCATTTAAATTCCTGGAGATTGTAGTTGTAAGAAGCGATGTTCTTTTAACGATGACGACAATGTGCTTCCTCAATTTATTAACGATGTTCCTTCAATCATCATCTCAATGCGATGTCCCTCCTTATCGCCACAAATAATTTCCTCTAATCGACGATGTCCCTCCACTTATCACTACAAATAATTTCCTCTAATCAGCGATGTCCCTCCACTTATCACTACAAATAATTTCCTCTAATCGGTGATATCCCTCCACTTATCACTACAAATAATTTCCTCTAATCAGCGATGTCCCTCCACTTATCACTACAAATAATTTCCTCTAATCGGTGATATCCCTCCACTTATCATTACAAATAATTTTTCCTGATCTGCGATGCCCCTCCACTACAAATCAGTGCCTCTAATCGGCAATGTCCCTCCATTTATCACCACAAATCTGTTCCTCTTATCGGTGATGTCTCTCTAGTTATAACTTTCAATCAATGCCTCTAATCGCTGATGTCCGTTCACTTATCTCCACAAATCAGTTTCTTTAATCGACGAAGTCCCTTCACTTATCACCACAGATCAATTTCTCTAATCGGCGATGTCTTTCCACTTATCCTCACAAATCAATGCTTCTTAATCGGTGCTGTATCGCTACTTATCAACACAAATTAGTTCCTCTAATCGATGATTGTCCACGTATCACCCCAAATCAGTTCCTCTAATCTGCGATGTCTCTTCACATATCTCAACAAATCAGTTCATGTAATTGCCGATGTCCTTTACTGATCACTACAAATCATATGGCTCTAATAGTCAATGTCCCTACACGTATAACCACAAATGTGTTCCCCTAATTAGCGATATCCTTGCACTTATCGTCGCAAACCAGTGCTACTAATCGGTGGTGTCCTTTCACAGAGCAGTCCCTCTTAATGCCGATGTCCCTTCAGTAATCACCAAGAATGATTGCCTCTAATTGGCGATGTCGCCCTACTTATCATCACAAATCAATGCCTCTAATCAGCAATATTAATCCCACTTACCGCCACAAATCAGTGCCTTTTATCAGTGGTATCCCCACCACTTATCATTACAAATCAGTAGCTCTAATCGGTGAAATCCCTCCACTTATCATTTAAGATCAGTGAATCTAATCACTGATGACTCTCCGCTTATCACAATGAATCAGTACCTCTAATCGGCGATGTCCCTCCACTTATCATTTAAGATCAGTGAATCTAATCACTGATGACTCTCCGCTTATCACAATGAATCAGTACCTCTAATCGGCGATGTCCCTCCACTTATCATTTAAGATCAGTGAATCTAATCACTGATGACTCTCCGCTTATCACAATGAATCAGTACCTCTAATCGGCGATGTCCCTCCACTTATCATTTAAGATCAGTGAATCTAATCACTGATGACTCTCCGCTTATCACAATGAATCAGTACCTCTAATCGGCGATGTCCCTCCACTTATCATTTAAGTTCAGTGAATCTAATCACTGATGACTCTCCGCTTATCACAATGAATCAGTACCTCTAATCGGCGATGTCCCTCCACTTATCATTTAAGATCAGTGAATCTAATCACTGATGACTCTCCGCTTATCACAATGAATCAGTACCTCTAATCAGCGATGTCCCTCAACTTATCATTTAAGTTCAGTGAATCTAATCACTGATGACTCTCCGCTTATCACAATGAATCAGTACCTCTAATCGGCGATGTCCCTCCACTTATCATTTAAGATCAGTGAATCTAATCACTGATGACTCTCCGCTTATCACAATGAATCAGTACCTCTAATCAGCGATGTCCCTCAACTTATCATTTAAGATCAGTGAATCTAATCACTGATGACTCTCCGCTTATAACAATGAATCAGTACCTCTAATCGGCGATGTCCCTCCACTTATCACTACAAATCTGTTCCTCTAATCGGTGATGTTCCTCTGCTTATAACTTTAAATCAGAGTTTCTAATCGGTGATGTTCTTTCACTTATCACCATAAATCAATTCCTCAATTGATTTTTGTCCCTCCACCTTTCACCACAAATCACTTCCTCTAATCGGCGATGTCCATCTACTTATAACTTTAAATCATTCCTCTAATCGGCGATGTCCCTTCACTTATCACCCCAAATCAGTGTCTGTAATCAGCGATGTCCCTGCTGCTATCACAATAAACCATTTCCTCTGATCGGCGATGTCCCTTCACTTATAACCACAAATCCGTACCTCTAATCGGCAATGTCCTTTCAGTTATAACTCTGAGCCAATTCCTCTAATCGTTCATTTGTCTCCAGTTCAAGGCGGTAACGCCACTGATGCGCAGGGGGCTACGTAAGAGTGAAAAGATTGGAAAAGAGAAAGCCGGAAACAACATCCTAAACAGGGAACAAGGGATGAGCCTCTTCACCTGTTCAATAGACGTGGGTGGAGTGTGAACCGGGCGATAGTTTAATCTATCTAGTCCAATTGAAAAAAAAAGAAGAAAAGAGTGAAAAGATTGGAAAAAAGAAAGCCGAAAACCACATCCTAAACAGGGAACAAGGGAAGAGCCTCTTCACCTGTTCAATAAACGTGGGTGGAGTGTGAACCGGGCGACAGTTTAGTCTTTATATGCCCAGTGCGATTCTTCAAACCAACGACGTTGCTTACAGAACCCCATAAACCAATATCTCTTACTAGCGATATCCCTCCACTTCATCATCATCAGTTAGTAAAGGCTTATGGCAATATTCAGGGCAGTATAGTTCGATGAGTTGCTGGACACTTTTGCACCGGTGAGGATGTTACTTCTCTCCTATCTAACAGAAATTAAAGAGGCAAGATCTACAAAACAACAGGCGGTTTGAATTCAAAGTTTTCATTCTCGCAGACTGATTTTCAAAAAAAAATAAAGAACCCATTCTGCCTCGCTGTTTCGCCATAGTTGTGTGGAAAAGATCGATCATACCTTTCCAAAGGTAATTAGCACATAAGTTAATGCAATGGCGCTCCCTTACACATTCCCACAATGCATTTCTTCTGTCCAGCTACGTTTCTTTCGTCGTCACCAGGAAGCAATTGCTATAACGAATAACTTTCTATAGACTCTTCACCACAATGCATTTCTTATGACTTGTGATCTTTCATCACCAACACAGCGCTATTTCTCTAGCCACCGCCGTTCCCCGACACATACCCAGAATGAAACCGTTCTTAGAAGCAACGTCCCGTCGTCATCACCACAATCAGCCAAAACATTCATCTTATTCCATTTCTGACCGCGCGCATCTCTTTCTTCTTCAATTATATTATTATCGTCTGCCTTTGCCCGCGACCTGAACTCCGCCGCCATCTTTTTTTTTTCCGCCGATGTCGTCATACGTCTTTATCTCTTAATATCCTGTTGCATAATGTCTGGACTTATTGTAAACGCGGATTCAGCGGTGGTGGCAGAGAAACCATAGTTAGAGGTTGAGAGTGAAAGGGAGAGTGAGAGGAGGGGAGTGAGGGAGAAAAGAGAGGGAGAGAACATATAAAGCGGGAAATGCGAAAAGTAACGCCGATAGAAGAAGAAGAAGGAGGAGGAGGAGGAGGAGGAGGAGAGTTAGTTGGTAGTTTCCATGGCAGCCGTGTGAACCTTATGCATTAGTGATGACTTTATGCAACGCGATAATACCAACATGGCGTCATTCACAGAGTCCCACCTTTCAATAATGCATAGGCGCGTACCCTTCGAAATTTTTCCAAGAGTAAACGCGCATGCAAGAGGTGAAAGTAGAAAGATGGAAGAACGAAAGAGGGAGAGAGAGGGGGGGGGGAACGATGGAACAACGAAAGAGAGAGAGAGAGTGGGGATGACTGTTGGTGTACATCAGATATGTATACTGGCATTAATAACTAATCATTCACTGACTGGAAATGTCGTTTTATCTTCATAAGGCCTCTTTCCCTTGCTGTTCACATCGGGTTACCATTTTCTTTTGTCGTTCCTCTCGCTCTCATTCCATTTTTTCTTTTCCTTTACTCTACTGCACAATCAACCGAATGCAGTGTTAATACGCTGCTGCTTGCTAGGAAATGCACAAAATGTGCATATAAAGATATTAAGAATGAATAAAGTCTTCTCTCTAAGCGAAGTTTTTTTAAGAAGGCTTAGAGGGTGGGACAAATCGCTCGTTTATACAGTCAGCTGCACTGCTGTGGTTTTATGCCCAAAATATAGATTACTAGCAGTATATCCCAGCGTTGCTCGGGTGTAATGAAAGCTTGAAAACTAATCCATGGTCCTGGAGCTCAGACTCTTTGTACGTTGGCACGAAAGACTAAAAAAGCAATAGTTGTTTCCAGTTAAAGCGAAACCGTAGACTGAAAGAAAAATGAATGAATGTAAGTCAAATTTTGATTTCCTGGTATCGATATTAAATAAGATTTTTCGTCGTAAACTGAATTTTGAAGGCTAAATAAGTCCTCTGAGTAAATGGTATCATGGCTGAGACTAAGAACTACAATTATACCTACTTAGAGCGAAACCCGAAGCAAAAACTAAAATAAAAGGGCTGAAAAAATACAGACATACAGGCAGATAAACAGATACATACACAAACATCTTACCTTATATATATATATATATATATATTATCAATTTTCTGCACTATTGTAAGAACTGCAACCTTGAAACTTCTGAATATCTTTTCTTACGTCTTTGTCTATGAGTGTATCAAATTTGATTAAAATCCGATTTTTTCGATTATCGATTTTCGATATTTATCAGGGGAACCTCAACACAAAATCAAGCTAAAAACACCCACAGAGGCTTATAGTACAACTGTGTAAATTTTCAAGAAAATCGGTTCAGCCGTCTCGGAGTCTATAGGTAACGGACACACGCACACACACACACACACACACACACACACACACACACACACAGACACAGACGCACACACACACAGACAAAGTTCCATTTATAAATAAGTTTAGATACGATTCTCTCGAATTTTTCAAATTATAAACTAGGTCATGGGCGCTTGTGTGTGCTTTTTTTTTGTATTAATTCACACCAAGCAAGGTGACATCTCCACTAAGACACAGAAGCTACTGAACGTGAAAGTGAAGAGAAAAATTAGAAGCTGGAATCCCAATAATAATAATAATAATAATAATAATAATAATAACATTTCAGAGTTTAAGCAGAGACGTTTGAAGGAACTGGAAAACCAAACTTAAACAGGTAACCTAAAGTCATGTTCAAAAGACCAGGGCCAGTGTGAACCAGATAATAGGCAACTTTATTAAATTAATTAAATAAATTGTACAAATTTTGGAGTTTAAGCTAAAACATTAAAAGTATAAAGTTCAAGTAGACGTTAGAAGGTGGGATGGAGATTGAACATATTTGTTCCCGTTCTGGAATATAAATAAAAAAAAACACTTTCAGAGTTTAGGAGTTGACGTAGAATTTAGAAGGAAACGGAAAACCAATCAGACAGAGAAAATAGAGGTATAGAGTTAAAGAAGAAACGGAATCCCAATCGTAAATTGGAAACACTACTCTTGTTAAAAAAAAAATGTAAAAAGAGTGTAAGCCGGATGATCGGGTAAAAATAAATAAATAATTAGTGCATAAAATTTTGGAATTCAAGCAGAGAAATTAGAGGTATAGAGTTAAAGAAGACTTTAGAAGGAACGGAAACCCAATCATAAATTGGAAACCGGGGATAAACCTTTACTTCTGTTCAAAAACTGAGTGTATACTAGTAAATAGATGCATATTCAAATGGTTACTTCCAGCTATTTCAACAGTAGAACGGTGAAACCTAGTTTTTACTCTAGTACCGCGCTTAAATTAATGTGGTGGAGGTATCACAGAAGCGAGGTCATTGGGACAATTACGGTGTTATTTTTCAAAATCATTCTAAAGAATTTCATTCCTGTCGTTTTTCTTCATCAGTGACTATATTATTCAGCATTCGATACGTATCATACGTAAGAGTTCCGCACACATTTCTTTTTAAATTTATGCGGTCGAGGTACCAAGGTGGAGAGCTTATTAGAACAATTGCCCTGAAAATATGTACAGAAAAGATCAAATGGAAGCCACGTCGATGGCGGTTGGAAAGTGACTGATTTCGAGATGTCAGGTCAGAACCCCGACCTTGGAATTTGTCAATAGGCTCGAGATAAAGAACAAATCTGGAAGCAATATTCAGTACACGGAACTAAAAAAAGATTCTGACCATTTTTTCCCTGATTGATTTGCAGTTGGTTAAGTGTGTTTGTAACATTGGATTCACTATAGACAGTGCTCATGGCCACCAGAAGGGTTGGAACAGACATAGCTAACTATTGGTTTAAAAATAACTGACATTGATTTTTGATTGGTTAAATAATGAACAGAAATACAACGATAGAATAGAGCGTAAGACAAGGATGTGTCTTTTCATCGGATCTATTCAACTTGTACAGCGAGACTATTCTGAGGACCCTAGATATTATGCCAGGATTTGTCATCGGAGGCTACAATTTGAACAACATGAGGTACGCAGATGATACAGTGCTGATAGCAGACACGGCAAGGAAACTTCAATGCATGTTCATCAGCAAAAAGAGCAGTCCAAAATGCCAAATACAGGTGAGAGATACTGAAATCAAACAGGTACAGAAGTTTAAATATCTTGGAAGTGTTCTAACAGAAGACGGAAAGTGCGACACAGAGATCCGAAGTCGAATTGGCATGGCGAAGGACGCATTCCAGAAGCTAAGTAGAGTATTAAGAGACAGGAAAACTTCACTAGAAACAAAGAAATGAGTACTGGATTGCTATGTGATGTCAGTTCTACAATATGCCAGTGATTGTTGGACAATATCATCAAAGATGATGGGAAAACTTGAAGCAACTGAAATGTGTTTCTACAGAAGGATGCTGCGGACATCATGGATCGACCATGTGAGCAATGATGAGGTTTTGGAGAGAACGGAAACGAAAAGGAAATTTATACTGAGCATCAGGAAGAGACATCTAAAGTTCCTAGGACATGCAATGAGGAATGAGGGCTTGGAGAACCTGATACTAACAGGCCAGATAGAGGGAAAATAGACAGGTGAAAGCAGCGGATAGCATATTTGAAGGGCCTGAGCAGGTGGATGTCAGAACAGAGGTTGAGTGGTGTAACAGGAGAAAGCGTGCTAAGATTCGCCAGGGATAGCGAGATGTGGAAATTCATGATCGCCTACGTCCTGAAAGAACAAGGCACATAGAAGAAGAAAAATGTAAATGAATGCTTCAATCACATTATTGTATAGCACTACAAATACTGCGTTTATGTTTTACTAGCAATATAGCCCGGCGTTGCTCGGGTGTAATGAAAGCTTTTATATATATATTATCGATTTTCTGATTTATTGTAAGAACTGCAACCTTGAAACTTCTGAATATCGTTTCTTATGTCTTTGTCTATGAGTGTATCAAATTTGATCAAAATCGGACGACTCCTTCTATAACCCGATTTTTTCGATTATCGATTTTCGATATTTATCGGGGGTACCTCGACACAAAACCTTGCAGACGCTTATAGTACAACTGTGTAAATTATCAAGAAAATCGGTTCAGCCGTTTCGGAGTCTATAAGTAACGGATACACACACTTAATGCTTCTAAAACGAAGCTACTCTCAATTAACCATCATCGACAATCTCACCTACCTCCCATTAGCATGGACCAGGCTTGCCTCCTAGAGAGTAAAACACGACGCCTCCTTGGTCTCACACTTTCAGCGGACCTCAAATGGAATGACTATATCGAATCCATTGCTAAATCCGCTGCTATGAAAGTCGGTTCTCTGTGTAGGGCCCGGAAGTTTTTTCCGTCTAAATCTATCCTGCACATTTACAAATCTACCATCCGCCCGTGCATTGAATACTGCTGCCATATCTGGTCGGGTGCCCCTGCTGTTCTCCTCGGGCTTCTCGATAAGGTTCAGAGGAGGGTCTGTAATGTGATAGATACCGACTTGGCAGACCGCCTGCAGTCTCTCTCCCACCGGCGAGACGTGGCTTCGCTGTGTCTCTTCTATAAATACTTTCACGGCTTCTGCTCCGATGAACTTAGATCACTGGTGCCCCCTAAATACGAATTTGCACGAGATACTAGATTAGCAACTAGATCCCACCCTTTTACAGTGAAACCGATAAAATGCAGCCGTAACTTCTACTCCAACAGTTTCTTTCCTCGCACTTCCCGACTGTGGAATTCTCTTCCACACGATTGCTTCCCCGACGGCTACAATCTCCAGGAGTTTAAATGTAAGGTCAATAGACACCTCCTAACACACTAACCTGCTCCCATTCTATCAAGCACTCTTCCCATCTGCCCGACACTCATCCTCGCTATCCTTACTCATCTATCACCTTTCTCCTGACATTCCCTATGTCTAACCACTCCTTCTCTTTACCTTCCCCTATGTAGCCCCATGCGCAATAGTGGCAGTGGAATGCCTTGTTTGGGGCGAGATGATTAAAAAAAAAAACACAGACACACACACACAGACACACACACACAGACAAAGTTCCATTTATAAATAAGTTTAGATAGAGTAGATAAATACATTTGACAAGGTAATTCGCAAGAAACTATTTGAACTTCAAGGAAAACTCATAATTAGAAAATATGTTAGAATGATCCAGAACCTATGCAGAGAGCTGACCGTTTTTATACGGACAGAAAATTAACTGAGTACTTTTTTTTTTATCAGGCAAGCCAGTACAGTCGCCGAAACACGAGGGATTACTGGATGTGAAATGGTTAGAAACATGAGCATTACTAACGAGCGAGAACAAAATAAAAGTCATCAGGATGACAGTAGATATCGATTGATATTACATTTATATTTTTGCAGATTGAATTTAACTGGGAAGCATGGAGCTAGAAGAGAGTTCCGCAAGTGAGAGGTTTAAGAAAAGAAACTGTTAACATAGAATTTACATCTAGTTAGCTCAACTGTAAACTGTTAAGTGCCATATGTAATACACGCTTTGGGCGATCATGTCTCGAAAGAGGCATGACTGACTGGGCAGAAAATTATTTCCCAGTAGATTGCCATTGTTTTCTGAGGTAGACCGGTTGCCAGCCAAGCCCAAGCGCCTTCGTGGCCCAATGGATAAGGCACCGGCCTTCTAAGCAAGGCATTGCGGCTTTGAGTCCCGTCGGAGGTATTTCATTGCCAGTCTAGTACTGCGCGCAAATTCTAAGTCTAGGTACCATACCGAAGAGCTCCTCCAAGTAATTAAAGTATTTATAGAAAAGGTTTTTTTTTTTTAATCATCTCACCCCAAACAAGGCATTCCACTGCCACTATTGCGCATGGGGCTACATAGGGGAAGGTAAAGAGAAGGAGTGGTTAGACATAGGGAATGTCAGGAGGAAGGTGACAGATTAGTAAGGATAGCGAGGATGAGGGTTGGGCAGATGGGAAGAGTGTTTGATGGAATGGGAGCAGGTTAGTGTGTTAGGAGGTGTCTATTGACCTTACATCTAAACTCCTGGAGGTTGTAGCCGTAGAGGGAGTAAGTTCTGCGACGTTAAGAGAGTTACTAAAATCGAGATGCCAGATCAAGACTAATAAAATCGTTGATTCTTCTTTGGATTTTATTAAGGAGCTCGAGATAAATAGCAGAAGTACCGGGCCAGACGTGGAATCAGTATTTTAAGGATGGAAGGCTTATCGATTTTCTTTTGATCATTTCACCCTAAGCAAGGCAGTTTTACTGCCACAATTGCGCAAGGGGTTACATAGGAGAAAAGTGATAAGAAAAAGGGGTAAGTTAAAGGAGGGTGTCAGGAAGAGGGTAATAGAAGTGGGAAAATACTGGTGTGATGGAGATGGAGTGGATAGAGAAAAGAGCTTGCGAGAAAGGATGCTAGTCAGTGAGATAGGAGATGACTATTGACCTTACATTTAAATTCTTAGAGATTGTAGCTGTCGGGGAAGCAAGTATGCGGAAAAGAGTTCCGTAGGCATGAAGTGCGAGATATGCAAGATTTACTCTGAGTAGAAAAGTTGTCTAGCACGAAACTAACATTCCTATCAGTTGATCTAGCAATAGATTCAATATAGTCTTTTTCATTTCATGTCTACTGAGAAAGTTAGCCCCAAAAACACACACCGAGTTACTCTTCTGGGGGGGGGCAGCTAAATGGAAGGTAAACAGAGGTCTCTCTCAGATGATAAATCGAAATCGGTTTAGTTTTAAAGGCGTTAACAAGCCATTCTTTACTCCGGTTGATAACAGACAAGATCTTTTTGGATATCAGCTGCGATTTTGACCTAAGTAAAGGGTCAGACTAACCAACGAGGCAGGCGTAAATAATTGTGCCGTCAGCGTAGATATCAAGGTGAGAGCTGATGTCATCGTAATGCCATTAAAGTAATCAAAAACAAAGTAAGCCCATGGATGGATCCCTGGAATACACCTGCATTAATACGATAGGAACTGGAAGAGTGACCATTCATGATTATTTTCATTTCACAATTCGATAGGAAAGACTGGATCAGTTTTAAAATTCGTCCAGAGACACCGTAACTTTTTAGCTTGTACACACAAAAATGAAGGGGCGTGAAACAAGTGTTTTCTCTCTAGAATTCTTTCACTTATACCGCGACGCTATCCTAAGAGATCTGGGGACCCTAGCAGGATATATTATCGGTGCGCATGCTCTTATCAATCTAAGATTCACAGATGACACTGTGTTAATGGCAGACTCGGAAAGGAAACTACAGGACAGCTGAGACAGGGTAGTAGAAAAAATAAACGAAAAAAAAAACTAACCATCAACTTCATGAAGATAGAAAATATCCTGACCAACAAGAGACAAATCCGAAGATGGAAATTACGAATTAGCATCGAACAGGTGAAAATTTTATCTATCTGGGAAATTTTTTAACAGAAGATGAAAAATGTGACATCGAGATCCGAAGTATCTACTGGACTATCGAAAGAATCCTTCCAAAAGCTAAGCAAGGTGTTGAGAAGATAAAAATCGTTGGAAACAAAGAAAAAAAAATGTTGTACTGCCATGTGATATGCCAGTGAATGTTGGACAATTTGTCTACGGATGAGGAAAAAACTGGAGAAGAAAAATAGACTCTACAGAGGGATACTGAGAATTCCATGGACATAGAGAGTAAGCAAAAAGAAGGCTTACATGAAAAGCAACAAAATTAACATTTATACTAAAAAATCAGGAAAATACAGCTGAAATTCTCTGGACACAGAATGAAGAAGATGGGGTTAGAAAACTTAACTCAAACGGGATTTATTGGGGGTGGGGGCTGAAGAGGTGGTAAGAGTGAAGGGGATTGGAAATTATCAAAGAGGAAAAATTTGCTTGAGACATAGAAATTGGGGAGAGTCATGATCGCCTATGCTCTGATGAAAAGCAGCCTATAGATGAATAAGTGTGTGGAATTGCGATAGGACAGGAGATGCTGAGCAATCTCCCTAAAGATGAAGAAGAGACTGGTGGCGACAGCGATATGGCTTTGTCGACGTAAGTTAAGAATCCCATGGACAGAACATACAAGGAAGCTACAAGGAAGATTATCAGACCAGCAAGGAAACGTATACTTACAATCATAATGTTTTTAGATCCTATTTCTGAGACGCATAATGAGGAAAGAGAACCTGGAGAGCTAAACACTCACAAGACATGTAGAAAGCAAGAGCAGAGAATAACCATGCTGATACAAGAACAACCTAAATAATGAGATTGTGTGAATGGACAGCCGAAAAATTGAAAATAGGGATGATAAAGAGTCACAAGTTTTTTAGCGCGATAAAAGACAGGAAGTTGTGGAGAGCCATTATCGCCCATGAAATAATAAGGCTCATAAAAAAAGATCAGTTGTAACTATCAAACAATAAAATACGCTTCTCTCTCTAAATCAGCGTTTGTCATCTGTTATATCCTTGTAGTCAGTCAGTCAGTTAAGTGCCATACGTGATACACGCTTTGGCCGATCATGTCTCGAAAGAGACATGACTGACTGGGCAGAAGATTATCCAACAGTAGGTTGTCATTGGTTTCTGCGGTAGACTGGTTTTCAGCCAAGGCTACAGAATCCAATCTGTCCTATTATTTAACCCATAACTGGAGGGAAGAGAGGGATTAATACATTTTCCAAGGGTATTTGTGCGTAAGTGAATGCAAAGAATTCAACTGTAATTCGAACTCGGCTTCCCGATCCTTGTAGAACCCTTCAAATAGTTTTTACTTCTAAGGGAACTCCTACATAAAACATTATTACGTACCATTGTTAATATTTTTCTCTTTTATATTTTTATCGTAATTCACGGGGTAAAAATAATATGTGGGCACTCGTTCGGTACACGAGTGAGTCATCCAATGATAGACGAATCCGCAGCGTACAGGTCCTGTCCAATAACCAGTGAAAGCGGTTTCACACTGACACCGTATAGTGATCGCTAAATAGATTCCTTTTAATTATGATGATTTTAAATAATATAAGAGATTAGAGGATTTATCATAATAAACAAGGATTTTTCTAACAGTATGCCGTACATAAGCGCAGCTTTGATATGGCACAAAGCCAAAAGTATGGAGCACCCGGTGAGGATCGAACTCACTACTCAATTGTAATAATTCTACAGAGACAAACTTGCTTAATCAGTACAATACATCAAAGTGTTTAAATGTCGTTCATATACAATGAAACAATGAAACCTCTACTAATGTCGTTCATATACAATGAAACCTCTACTAACGAAACCTCTACATACGAAATTCTCAGGTTACGAAACGCCTCTTCGGAAAAATATTGCCTCTTGTTACAAAAGAAATTTCAGGATACGAAAGGCGAAAATTTCAAAATACGCGCTGCTACTCGCAGCTCCCAGAGTCCAGAGTCCACCTCCCAGAGTCCACCTCATTGCCTCCTCGTCTCTCACTCACCCGACTCACCGGTGTCTTCGTATAGTCTCCCAACCCCAAAGGTAAATGTATTTTTTATTCTTTACTTTATTCTTTGTTTTTTATTTTTTACATTATGCACAACTCTCATTTTTATGTTTATTATACAGTAATATAATTCTAAAATGTATTTGTTACAGGTTTTGATGCATTTAATTTATGTCCGAATTTTGGAACCGATTAAGGCATTTATAGGGTAAAAAGCGTCTCTACTTACGAAATTTTCACGTTACGAAACGACTTCCAGAACGAATCAATTTCGTAAGTAGAGGTTCCACTGTATATACAAATTACCAGTTAAACAAAATATTACTCAACAATGCATCAGTTTACCATTTTTTTTTTTTTTTTTTTTTAGCGGAACCCCTATCGACCGCTTGTGGAATCCTAGATATCCAGAAACCTCGGCTGCGAAGCACTACTCTAAAATGTCGTTTTATATGATTGTGATTTGTGACAAGATCGCTACGAAATGAAACAAAAAACAGTCGAACTAAATTAATAAATTGAAAAAGAAAACAAAAAAAAACAAAAAACAAAAACAGAAAATAAATTTACGAAAGAAAGTATATTCAAACGCAATAAGAATTATTATTTTCTCTTTTAAAATAGCTATCATCGTCAACTTCATAATCATCTGTTTGTGGTCGTAGGGTCGTTGCGCAGCTGAGAACCTGATTATTTTCATCCCCATTGCTGGATTGAAAGTCAGAGACGAAGTCATAGGTGAGTATCGTTTCTTAGGAAGGTTGACCTGTCAGAGCCCATGTTTCTCAGATCATAGTCGATGTGCTCAGGCATGAAGGTTCGGCTTGACCACAGACACGTGGTCATTGGCTCCATTGGAAGAACCTTTCGCCACAGCCGAGAACTTCAGTCTAAGAAGTCCTCAAATCATCACCGGTTTACCATTACACTGGCTTCCTACATTACTAAGGGTCCCAGTCTGTACTATTGTGCAAGATGACCGTTGACCGTACAGAAAGTTCTATCTGCCCTTTGAAGTGTATTTTTACAAAAGAAAAAACATCCTAATATGAATCGAACCTCAAAGAGAAAAGATCGGTGTGAGAACCAGTTTAGTTGTCGAAAAAAACCGACAATGTTGCAGGTAGTACATGGTACGTGTAGGATTAATAGACGTAATAAACGACATGGCATAAATATTGTACACCAATAACATTATATTCAGTAGGTATCATAGTTCTTCACAACCTCCTCTCCTTTGTAACACTTAGCAACGCTTGCCTGTTGACTATCTTCCATTCGCAGTCCTGCCATACATAAAAACTAGTTAAGAGATTACTAACTGTTTCTCCGTCCTCGATGTCTTTAATTTTTCCAGCCCTTCTTCCCTCATATTTTTCAAATTTCCGATTTACTTTTTTATAGTTTGCCTATACTTCTGAGATGAGCTATTGTAAAATATTTACATTGCTCGATATGTTGTCTTCATCTTTGTTGCAATATTCATGATGTTTCGGCCATTGTACGCTCCGACCCTTCTTCAGGGGAATTTCGAACCCATTATTTTGTTCACCGGGTAGATCGTTCTATTTCCACAAGTCATGCCTCTTCCAGATGTTTCAGGATCAGTTGTCTCCCTTTAACTCAGTTCTCTAATTTTTTTATCCCCCTTTCCTGTAGCCAGGTAATGAACTCACAACTCTTTGGGTCAAGTCCCTGGATACAACCAACACTTTTACGCCATGTATGTGGAGCATTGGGTATCGGCTCGGAACGAGAAATCGGGGGGGGGGGCCGAGTTCGAATTCCAGTCGAATTCATTGCATTCACTTACTAAAAGGTATTAATCAGTCTCTTCCTTCCGGTTATGGGTTAAATAACAGGACAGATTTGGTTCTATAGCCTTGGTAGGCAATCAGTCTACCGCAGAAAGCAATGGCAACCTACTGAGGGATAATCTTCTGCCCAGTCAGTCATGTCTCTTTCGAGACATGATAGCCCAAGCGTGTATCAAGTATGGCACTTAACTAACTGACTGATCTTTGAGGAAGTGGCATGACTCGTGGAACTAGAACAAAAAAAACGAAAAAGAAGGTTCAATTCGAAATTCCAATCAACTGAAGAAGGTCGAAGCGTACAACAGCCAAAAGTTTGTAATTATGGCAAAGTCAGCAGTGCGAACAATGTAAATAGTGAAACTAATTACTATTTACTTTGTGATTTCAATTTACATATTTGTATTCATTCTATTAACATATTTGAATTAAGAGTGAGGATATATAACTGATTGGGAGCTGTGAGCTGTTACCTCTTAATTGCTGTTGTTCCCAGGTCCACCCTGACCCGGAGTGGTCACACCTGTTAGGGTCCCAGCTATGAGCAAATAGCTAGCCCCTAAATTGTGGTCAAAAGACGGTGAAAATATAAAAATAGACTTTTATAGAAAAGTATACATTTTTCAAGAAAAAACATTACCATAACACATTTTAAGGAAAAAAATATTGCCATAATATATTTTTAAAGGAAAAAAATTAGTGCCAGCAATACGTTTTTGAATACAAAACTAGAAGACATCTTCAGTTTTCTAAAATGAAATAAAAAATCTTTTATTAAAATCTGACTAAATCAACATTCTCACTATACCCTAACATTAAAAAAAACTACACCTTAAAAACCCACCTTTTTGGCATTAAACCCACAGAGGTTGATATGTCTTTAAACAAAACTCAAACTCAATATAACGGGGAAAGAAGGCTTAAAGAATTTCACGCTCACATGGTGCGTTGAAAGCAATAGAATCAGGGAAAATCAGGGAAAATCAGGGAGAAACCAATTTAACAAGTCTGGGTAAATAATGGAAAAATAACCACAGGCACGAAAAAAGATGTTGTAGAAATCCATGATCAGCGTTTGGATATAATATCACGTGGCTTAGCCCTTTATGTTTGAAGCACTCTGTCGGAAATGAGTGACTTCGAAAGAAATAGGGGAAACTAGATTTTTTTTTATTCATTTCACCCCAAGCAAAGCGGTGCCGCCACTGATGCACAAAGGGCTGCATAAGAGAGTTAAAGTTTTAGGTAGGAGGAGAGTGAAGAGAAAGACGAACCAGCTACAGGGAGTGAAAGAGAAAGGGCAAGAGAAGGATGTGAAGACAGGAGTGAAGACAGTTGCGAAGGTCAGTCAGTCAGTTAAGTGCCATACGTGATACACGCTTGGGCGATCATGTCTCGAAAGAGACATAACTGACTGGGCAGAAGATTATCCCGCAGTAGGTTGCCATTGCTTTCTGCGGTAGACTGGTTGCAGACCAAGGCTATAGAACCCAATCTGTCCTGGTATTTAACCCATAACTGGAAGGAAGAGATGGATTAATACCTTTCCCAAGGGTATTTGCGCGTAAGTAAATACAATGGATTCAACTGGAATTCGAACTCGGCTCACCGGTTTCTCGTTCCGCGCCGATATCCAAACATCCAGTTGCGAAGGTAGAGAGAAAGAAAAAGAACAAGATACACGTGGTGATGTAGAAAGGACTGGAGTCAAGTGGATAAGAGATGGGAATTGACTTTGCATTTAAATTCCTCGAGGTTGTAGCTGTTAGCAAAGCAAGTATATGGAAACCGCGAGAAAAGTAGCTGGTGGAGTAGAATTGTCGACTGCATTTGGTTGATCTAACTGTAAATGAGTGGGGCATTGTTGCCAGTCTGGTTGCCCGAGTAAATTCTTGTGGACGGGACACCAGTAACCTGAGTTCGTCAGAGCAGAAGCCATGAAAATATTTACAGAAGAGACAAAGGGAAGCCACATCCCAACGATGAGAAAATGGCCAGGTCGGGATCAATTACATTACAGATATGACAACATTATTCCGTGCAGATATAAGAGTAATTAAATTTTTTTTCGTCAAATTGACTGATATTTTTTCGAATTGAACTTCGAAGGCTAAGAAACGTGAATATGTTTCTAAATGCAACCATATTAAGAGACGCTCATGCTTACGATTGCCCACGTTTCTATCAGTGTGTCAGGAACTGACAAGTGTATATACGTATTTATGAGAGTACGTATTTATTTAGTGATTTCTTAAGTTTGTTTTTATATATTCATCGCGTACATCTAAATCATGCAAGAGATTTTCGCAACAAAGAATAAAACCTCATAAATTAGCAATGAAGACAGAAAGAAAAGAACATATTAATAAATAAATAATCCATCAGCAGCAGCGTTGTTAATATCGTCTGCTTTGAATCGATGGAACGCTATTATTTCCAACCAACCAACAAACCAATGAAGCAACCAGCGAAATTCTTAATTTCCTTTTTTAAATGTTATGTCTCTTCAGGATTTTGGCGACCACGGTTCCCCACACTTTCCTTTAATAACTACGAACGGAAAGACATTGAAGTAATCTTTGCTGGCATCTTTATTGATTTGGTATTTTTTTTTCTTCTTGACTGGTTGTCACCGAAAGCTAGAGAGTTTAGTTTACCCTGTTATTTAACTCATAGCTTGATTCATGCATTTCCCAATTAATACGTCGTCCTTGACAGTATCATAAGCGGTCACTAGACAGTGACGCTCTCTTGATGGCTTAAAGTTTGTTTCACCGCCCACCTTTACAGAAAATATTCAAAAGCATATAAAAATTGTTTGGTAAATGTTTGTTAATTGTTTGTTACTATATGCTGTAATATAAAAAAATTAATATTGAATATTGCAAACTATATATATAATTCTATTTTATGATCAAGGTTAGTTTTAGTGTTAGGCCTATTCGACACAAATAAATTAAACAATTTTTGTTGATAATTATAAAAATAAAAAATATATTACTAGCAAGTAATAAGATTCAGCGAATATTTATTGCTGGTCTTGATATTCCCTTATCTATCAAAAAAAAAAAATATTAGTTTATCTGAAGAACTATTTGAATGTCAATGACCGTCCTCAAAATTTTATTGTCTTAGAATGATTTTGTCTACTGTCATTTAGAGCCCAGTTCAAACTATATTGAACTAGTGGATCGCAATTTTATTAATGGCCATAATTCTGTTTTCAGAATTCAATTCAGTTTTTAATATCAGTCCCACTCTTCTAAAGTATTCTCTTCGCACTGCATATTTCATTGTTTATAAAGAATTATTTCAATCTCATTTACACCAAGATACTTAAAAACATCTTCTTGCTCTAAGTATTTGGGTGTTGCCCTAAGGTAAGGTGGTTAAAATAAACATGAGCAGAAGAGGATGTTAAATGATTACTGAAAAAAAAGCACAGAATTGGAAATCTCTAGGAATAAATAAAATTCCTAACTTTTGGCTCTATTGTCTAAGTACAGCATGCATAAAAAAAAAATCTAACCAAAAAACTGTTTAATGATCCTACTAAAATTCCCGTATGGCTAACCAGCGAAATTACGTTCCTTCTACCCAGAATAAGAATATAAAACTAAAAATAAATAAATAAATAAATAAATAAATAAATAAGTAAAAATAAAAAAACAACCCAAAAAACTACAGACCAATTACATGTCTTCGCACTACTTACAAACTGTTGACATTTATCCTGGAAAAACGGACATATCCCTTCTTAGAAAGAAATAACGTACTCAAGTATGTAAATGTAACTATAAAGACCGCAAGGCATTCGATAATGGATTCATTCCAGAATCTTAAATTCTTTAAATATATACAAGTTATAACTCCTCGTCATTAATTTTCTTCAACAATGTATGTCGAAATAGAAAACATCACTTCACCTCAGTCATATAAAATAAATTCTATGAGTCTAGTGAAATAAGCATCAGCAGAGGAATATTTCAAGGTGACTCTTGGTCTCTCTTATTTTTTGTGTGCCCCTAATAGCATTAATTGTAAGGTGGTTTGTTGCATTGATCCTCGTAAACGTATGGCTTTATTTATCTACATTTATCTAAACCGAATTTAACTCTACAGAATATTTTGCCGTTTTCAGATAATTTTACAGCTCACTGTAATTCCTAGAATACAACTTTAAATTACCCATGTAAAATAGATGACTTATTTTCTTTTGAGGCATCTTATTGCCATATTCCTTCGTGTTAAACTATGCAATTAATGCTATTAGGGGCACACAAAAAATAAGAGAGACCAAGAGTCACCTTGAAATATTCCTCTGCTGATGCTTATCTGTAAGTAGTGCGAAGACATGTAATTGGTCTGTAGTTTTTTGGGTTGTTTTTTATTTTTATTTATTTATTTATTTTTAGTTTTATGTCCCCATTCTGGGTAGAAGGAAAGTAATTCCGCTGGTTAGCCATACGGGAATTTTAGTAGGATCATTAAACAGTTTTTTGGCTAGATTTTTTTGTTGCATGCTGTACTTAGACAATAGAGCCAAAAGTTAGGAATTTTATTTATTCCTAGAAATTTCCAATTCTGTGATTTTTTTCAGTAACCATTTAACATCCTCTTCTGCTCATGTTTATTTTTCATCCGTTCTATCTCTTGCGTAATCCAGTCTGATTCATTATGTTCTTTAGGGCAAGGCTATATTTTTCTCATAACTGCATAACTTCAGTTGTATTTTTTGCTTTATTTTTTCATTTGCTGATAGGACTTATTCCTAATTTTGTATTTTCTTTGGACTCCTCTGCCTTTTCTTGTTCTTAGTGTTGTAGATTCCGGGTGAAGAAACTGCACAAAATAATGACCAATAAAAACAGATATTGAGATAGAAAAGTAGGTTATATTGAACGTAATATACAAACTTGAACGCAGGTTAGCAAATCCAGGAATACTATTAGTAAGAAATAAATATATACAAGTCTTGAAGTGAAGTCGTTGGAAATAGTATATCCGTGTATATTATTCTAGCCGAGTGGAGCTCAGAGCTAGTCTGACTTCTGATGTGGTAGTCTCTGGGTAACTTCGGTATCTCTCGGTAACTTACATATCAGTTCCGGTACTCTCCGATAACTCTAACGGATCTCTACGATCCCTCTCAACTCCTACTCTCAATTGCTTTTGTCTCTATGGCAGGAGTATATGTATACTCAGTCGAGTCCATTATCATATACAAGGGGAGATCACACAACACTTAGGTTAATCCCTTTTGCCAGTTCATTGAGTAATGATAATTTACTTCTTAGTTGTTCAATTTGTTTCTCTATTTTCTTTTCCAAGATAGATCTTCATGTCTGGGAATCTACTATTTTTTACTTTGATCATTAATATTTTAGTTAGTATATTGCTTCATTAAGATTTATACGCTGGTCTTTTTCATTCAGAATTAATTTGAGCGCTGCATTGTAGAGTTTTAATAGTTTTGAGGTTATGCTTTGTTGGTTGTAATTTCGGGAGTTGTTCTCGTTCCTCTGTTTTATTATCTTGTATCTGACTTATATGCCTAATGATTTTTTTCTTTATCTTCTTGTATACTATTCTTGCTTTCCGTAAAATAATTCCGTTCAATGTGCTTAGACTCGTTTTATTGCCGTCTTGTGACCGACTAAGATCACGCTTTTTCAACTCTTCAAATCTTTCAGTATTATCTTTACTGTGATTAATGTGTATTTCAGTTTCTTCATTATAATCTGTGGTTTGTGTGATGTTAGTACATTTTATGTGTCTACGGCTATATCGTGTTGAATCCACCGGTTCCCGGCCGATCACCGAAGTTAAGCAACATCGGGCCTGGTCAGTACTTAAATAGGTGACCATTTGGGAATACCAGGTGCTGTAAGTGTAAGGATCAAGAATGGTCCAGCGGTCCCCCAGGTTTGGGTGTAAGGCTAACAACCCTGCCCCGTAAAAAACAGTTTGTTACAAAAACAGCAACAAAATGTTGCTGCCCTATGCACTATCTGGGTGTGATGGATAAATGATGATGATAAGTACATTTTATGTCCATTTCTGGTTTTCTTTCACGTTCGGTTCATTCACCGTTTCTGGTTGTAGTCCTTTATATTTTTGTTAAATTTCAGCATCTGTCAATCGGTTATTTCTTATAATGCACATTCTTACATTGGCTAATTTATTTTCGTCCATGTACGTTCAAATTGTATGTCCAACCTTTTTCTCGCAAAATATCATAACTTTGGCACGTGATGTCTTTCTGAGGTTGTGCGACGATTCATAGAATGCAGTCATAACGATTTTGTTCTCTCCACGAAGCCATTTTATCATTTCACTCTTTAAATGAATGATTGCTGATGTAGTTGGAGAATTCACAAAGGCATCATTGGGATTATTCCGGTCGTGAGGACCTAAAAATTAATTATTTGTGTCGGAGTTTGTTTTATGACAGATTTTTCGACCTCAGGTAAATTTCCTCCTGAAAAACGGGCTCCCTGTTTATCCACTGGAAGATCCACACTTTACTTTTTTGCTAGACGTTTAGTACTCATATTGTTCCCACGAGTGAAGCACGGGTGGAAAAGTTAACTCAAAGTTGCCCGCCACAATGGGGAACTGACTTTTACAGACAGGATCGCAAAGCCTGTAGGGAATCGTTCGCGACCTCATAACGCAGCAGCCATTCACTCCTCAGTAAATTTAACACCCTGAGATGCGGGTTGTTGTTCGGAGTTTTCCCTCACCTAGAGAGGTTTCTAAGAGACAGGCGATAGAGACTCTAATGGAATTCAAAGAGAAAGACATTGGAAAAATACATTAGAAAAAGAAGCTATTCAACGAAACAAATTATTATTATACGAGAATCGTTTAATAAATAAGGTGCATTTTCCGGTATAAGAACTTCTAATACAGATAGAAGCTTGCTTTTTTTATTTTTTTTCCTTTAATTATTTATTTATTTATTTATTATTTTTTTCAAAGGGATTTAAAATTTTTGTAGATTGAAAAAAAACTTTGAGAGTTTTGGAGATTTACAAAGATCGTCGACCAAGAAGCATGCTCCATGATTGAACAGAGGACAGTTATCCATTTTTTGGTTGCTGATGGGTGCAAACCAGTTGAAATTCATAGGAGATTGTGAACTGTGTATGGTGCTACATGTTTCAGCCAAAAAGATGTCTACAAGTAGGCTAAATTGTTTAAAGAAGAACGGGGCAATATTGAGGATGAAGACAGGCCTGGGAGGCCTAAAGAAGTGAGGTCTCCTTAGGTGATCGAATCAGCCAATGACCTGATTCAGTCTGACAGAAGGGTGACAGTGGAAGACAATGAAAGGACTTTGAACCTATCTGTTGGGACAGCACACAAAATTGACCATGATGACATCAAGACAACGCAAGGCCTCACACAGCAACCTAAACAGTGCAGACTATCAACGAGCTGGTCTGGGAACTGCTCCCTCATTCCCCTTACAGCCCAGACCTTGCAATTTCAGACTTTCACCTTTTTTTTTAATCAATTCACCCCGAGCAAGGCAGAACTGCCACTTATGAGCGGGGGGCTACATAACTGCAAAAAGATTAATTAGAAAAGTGTGAGGAATACAAACTAGTTAGAAAGGAGCAATAGAAAGCTGAGGATGCAGGTGAGATGACAGATACATAGGTGGAGAGAAAGGGAAGGATATACGGGGGTGGGGAGAGAGCTAGAGTTCAGTGGTTAATAGATGAGTACTGACACTGCAATTTCTGGGGGTTGTAGCCGTCAGGAAAGCAAGAATATGGGAGCGAGTTCCACAGGCGGGAAGTGTGAGAGAAGAAGCTGAAGGAGTAGAATTGTCGTCAGCATTTGGCTAACCTGACTGTGAATGGGTGGGACCCGGTTGCCAGTCTGGTTGCACGAGTAAACACCTGTTGAGGAGGCACCAGTGACTTAAGTTCGTTCGAGCAGAAGCCATGAAAGTATTTATAGAACAGACAAAGGGAGGCCACATTTCGACGATGGGGAAGTGGCTGCAGTCGAGCAGCCAGATCAGTACTTATCACATTGCAGACTCTCCTTTGGAGCCTGTTGAGAACACTGAGGAGAACAGCAGGGGCGCCTGACCATAAATGGCAGCAGTATGTTTGATCCCTTGAAATCGCTCACGAGAGGCACGAAGTTTGAAAGTGACGATTAAGTCAAAAGTGCTGTGAGCGATTGGGTGAGACGTCATTCCAAATATTTTTATGCTGAGTGAATACGGAAGCTTGTGTACATATGAGAAAAGTGTGTGACACTGATGGGAGACTACGATGAAAAACAAAAAAAAAATTAAGCTTTTATCTGTATTAGAAGTTCTTATACTTAAAAAATCACCTTATTTATTGAATGACCCTTGTACTAAAGTATTGTTTAAATAACAAACAAATGGTGATTTTTCTTCATTTACATTTTAACGTTTTCCTTGATTTTTTTTAACTGATGATGCTACTTCTCTTATTAATCAGATAAGTTATTAATTAAAAATATTGTTGTTGTTGTACCGTCACTAGTCCTTTTTAGCTAATATAATTGTCAAAACAAATTAATGGTAAAAGAAAAAGTTAACATTCGGTTAATATAGTTTATCGCTGCTGTGAAATTTTAATAATAATAATAATAATGCTTACTATTTTTTAATATAAGACTAAGTGGAATAATCATTCCTAAAAATTGGAAAAATAAATAATATTTTATTTATTGATCAATTTACAGAAATCAGGGATATCATTTATCGGAGTATGTTTTTTTTTTTAAAAAAAAAAATGAAAGAAATTACAGGATTATTGATAACTTATTTCCTTTCATTAAATCATATATATATATATATATATATATATATATATATATATATATATATATTGACTCATTCATTTGTTCGTCCATCTGTATATTCAATTATTTATTCATTGAACTCGTCGAAATACTTAGCATTATCTACAACTAAAATGGAAGTCTTTCTGAAAAAAATCATAGTTTTTCCAAGAAAATAATTTCTTTGCAAATACCAACAACTAATATTGCATTCTTTAAGGAATAATATAAATAAGAAAACTAGTTCATTAATCAATCAGGATCATTAAAAAATAATCAGATCAATTAAATAAAATCAGATAAATTAAATAAAATATGAAGAAAAATTCATATTTACGTTAATAAAGTAGGAAAAATAACAAATTTTTATAGTTACGTTTTTAAAGAGGTAAAAAATAGTTGCATTTTCAGGAGCTTCGAAAAACACGTCGTTCTCTCTGTAATTCCAATCACGTCTGTTATTATTATTATTATTATTTGGGTTTCCGCTATGGTCACACTGCCTAACAAGTCATAAGGAAGACTTAAGGCAGGTAGTGTTGTGTTTTTATGACTACATTTCATGATTTGTTTTCTAACTCACATAATATCACTAACGTTACGGAGGCAATTCTTCTTAGTGCGTGGACTGTACTCATCAAGACAATCTCTTGCTGAGATTCACAGGGATTTTTGTGTTCCTTGTTTTATCATTTCAAGCACACCTACTATCACTGGTACTATTCTTGTTTTCAATTTCCGCCTTTTTTCTATTTAGATTTCCAGGTCTTAATATTCCGATACTTTTTTTTTTCAAATTCCTAAGTTATTATGTTTGCATATCAACTAGAAATCACTTTTTTTTTTTTGAGAAAAATGTCCGGATTATTTTCTTCAATCTTCCTCTCTATAGAGATCATGAAATAACCATAAAATTGTGATGTTTTATACTTCTGTAACAACTACTGGTTGATATTCATACCAGTGTTTATTATTATTATTATTATGTAATTTCTCATCATATTTCGATTTCTGCTATGGTCGCACTACCAACCAAGTCTGTGGGAAGACCTAAGGCAGGTCTTGACGTGCTGTTATGGCTCCATTTCATGTTTTTCTATCTTCCCCATCATCCCTAGCGTTACATAGAAAAAGTTCTCCTTAGTGTGTGGGCTGTACTTAACAAGACAATTTTTTGTATATCTCTTAAACTGCATTTCCAGGGATTCTTTCAATGTGTTGTTTTGTTCCATTTTTTATCATTCCAAGTGCACCTACTATCACTGGCACAACTCTTGTTTTCAATTTCCACATTTTTCTATTTCATTTTCCAGGTCTTTATATTTTGACAGTTTTTTCAAATTCCTTGGTTGCTATGTTACAATCCGCTGGACAAGCCATATCAATTAATAGACAAGTTTTCTCTTTCTGGTTTTTAACAATAATATCTGGCCTATTTGCTTCAATTTTTCTGTCTGTGTAGATGGTGTAATCCCATAGAATGGTGACATCTTCTATTTCTGTAACCGGTGCTGGGTGATGTTCATACCAGTGTTTGTTTACAGATTTTCCATAGTGTTTGCACATTGTCTTGTATAAATATTGCCCCACTCTATCGAGGCGATTTTTATATTCATTTGGGGCAAGTATAGAACAGCCTGAGATTAGATGGTCTATTGTTTCTTGGTATTTATCAGAGAACCTACATTTTGGATCTACATTATTATGTATAATATTTGCCTGAAAGTTTCTAGTGAAAAGACTTTGGTCTTGCACTGCAAGAATAAAGCTTTCAGTCTCAGACTTTAATCCAGATGCACGTAAACATCGATGAGTATCAACTTTATCAACATTGGATTTATTAGCACGATATTGGCCATGCAGAGGTTTGTCTTGCCAGCATTATTTCATCTGTTCAAGAACCTTATCTTTGGCTTTTATTTTCATATCTTTTGCCGCAATATTTGGTTCGTGGCTTCTGTTTTGCTTTTCTACAGAATCTACTAACTGTAAATCTTGTTTGTATTTACTGCCTTCTTTTATTATTGAATATTTTTTCTTTCTTTCTTCATGTTGCCTTACTAATTGCATCATCCAGTCCTTTGTTGTTTCTATATATGTTAGTAAGCCAATAGTTGTTGTCTTGTATACAAATTCTAGCTGAATATGACCTCTTCCATCTTCTTTACGGGGTATGTATAGACGGTCTACATCAGCATTTGGATGATGCATCTTATGCTTAGAAAGAAGCTTTCTTGCTTTAGAATCCATTCGCCTGATGTTGTTTAGAGTCCAGTTTAAGATGTTGAAACTATATTGGACAACTGGGATTGCAAGACTATTAATGGCCATAATTCTGTTTTGAGATTTCAATTCAGTTTTTAATATCAATCGTAGCCTTCTATAGTACTCTTTAAGCACTATTTCTTTCATTTTTTATGGTAAATGTTTTCACTCTCATTTATACCTAGGTATTTATAAGCTTCTTCTTGATTTAATTATTTTATTGTTACAGCAGGGTCTAAGCTAACTGAGGATGTTTCTTGTAGTGATCCACGTAAAACTGTAGCTTTAGCATATTTATTCAAATTGAATTTCATTCCAATGTCTTCGCTGAAGCATATTACAGTTTGCAGAAGACCTTCCAGCTCATTATCATTCTTAACATACAACTTTAAGTCATCCATGTAAAATAGATGGCTTATTTTATTTTGGGCTGTTTTATAACCACATTCTGTCTTATTAAGTTGGCTGCTTAGTGTTATTAATGATATGCAGAATAGTAAGGGAGACAAAGAATCACATTGAAATATACCTCTTTTGATGTTTATTTCATCTGACTTATAGGTTCCATTTACATGATTAAGCTTGTTTTCCATATAGACATGCACTGTTTGATGAAATTGATGATGTCGGGTGATATCTTGTATATATTTAAAGTCTTTAAAATACAGGAATGTGGCACACTATCGAATGCCTTACGATAATCTATCCAGGCAGTACTAAGATTTTTCTTTGTACTGTAGCAGTTTTCCAGGATCATTTTGTTAATAAGCAATTGGTCTTTACATCCATAACAGCCACGTTTGCATCCTTTTTGTTCAAGCGGTATCATGTCATTTCTTTCTAAGAATAAATATGTCTGTTTTGTTAAAATAGATGTTAATAGTTTACATGTTGTCGGAAGACATGTAATTGGTCTGTAGTTTTTCGGGTTGTTTGTGTCACCATTCTTGGGTAGAAGAAATGTAATTCCTTTGGTCATCCATGAAGGAATTTCAGTGGGATCGTCAACCATTTCTTGACATTCTTTGGCTAGTTTTTATGTGCTGTATTTAAATAATATAGCCAAAAGTTAGGAATTTTATCTATACCTGGGAATTTCCAATGGTGTGCTTTTTTAGTGCAAATTTAACATCCTCTTCTGTAATTCCAGCCCATGTCTATTCTGTTTTATTTTTAATCGTTCTATCTCTTGTGCAATCCAATCTACTACTACTACTACTACTACTATTATTATTATTATTATTATTATTATATCATTTTTTATCATATTTAGATTTCTGCTTTTGTCGCACTACCAACCAAGTCTGCGTGAAGAACGAATGTAGGTCGTGGTGTGTCTTTATGTCTCCATTTCGTGTTTTTTTCTATCTCCGTATCATCCATAGCGTTACATAAACAAAGTTCTCCTTAGTGTGTGAGCTGTACTTAACAAGACAATTTTTTGTATATCGCTTAAGCTGGGATTTCCAGGGATTCTTTCAATGTGTTGTTTTGTTCCTTTTTTATCATTCCAAGTGCACCTACTATCACTGGCACAACTCTTGTTTTCAATTTCCACATTTTTCTATTTCAATTTCCAGGTCTTTATATTTTGACAGTTTTTTTCAAATTCCTTGGTTGCTATGTTACAATCCGCTGGACAAGCCATATCAATTAATAGACAAGTTTTCTCTTTCTGGTTTTTAACAATAATGTCCGGCCGATATGCTTCCGTTTTTTTGTCTGTGTAGATGGTGTTATCTCATAAGATGGTGACATCTATTTTTGTAACCGATTCTGGATGATGTTCATATCAGTGTTGGTCTATATATTTTCTAAAGTGTTTGCACATTGTCTTGTGTAAATATTGTCCCATTCTATCGTGACGATTTTTATATTGATTTGGAGCAATTACAGAACAACCTGAGATTAGACGGTCGTTTGTTTCCTAGTTTTCGTCACCGAACCTGCATTTTGGATCCACATTATTATGTATGATATTTGCCTGAAAGTTCCTAGTGATAAGACTTTGGTCTTGCGCAGCAAGAATAAAGCCTTCCGTTTTCGTAACGATCGATGAGTATCAACTTTATCAACATCAGGTTTATTAGCACGTTCTGGATGTTGGCCATGCAAAGGTTTGTCTTGCCAGTATTGTTTCATCTGTTCAAGCAGTTTATCCTTGGCTTTCTTTTTCGTAATTTTTCATATTTTTTACCGCAATAGTTGGTTCTTGGCTTCTGTTTTGCTTTTCTACATAATCTACTGACTGTAAATCTTGTTTGTATTTACTGCCTTCTTTTATTATTGAATATTTTTTCTTTCTTTCTTCATGTTGCCTTACTAATTGCATCATCCAGTCCTTTGTTGTTTCTATATATGTTAGTAAGCCAATAGTTGTTGTCTTGTATACAAATTCTAGCTGAATATGACCTCTTCCATCTTCTTTACAGAGTATGTATGTATATTCTAGCTGAATAAGACCTCTTCCACCTTTTTTACGGGGTATGTATAGACGGTCTACATCAGCATTTGGATGATGCATCTTATGCTTAGAAAGAAGCTTTCTTGCTTTAGAATCCATTTGTCTGATGTTGTTTAGAGTCCAGTTTAAGATGTTGAAACTATATTGGACAACTGGGATTGCAAGGCTATTAATGGCCATAATTCTGTTTAGAGATTATTAATATACTCATCATCTTTCTGCAGAACTAAATTTATGTTGGTTCAAGTTTCTTCTTCATTAGGACTTTTTTATCCTATAATGAACAAATATGTGAACAACAAGATGTTTTAGATAAAATAGAAACAAGGAAACTTACTCTTATCACCAGGAAGAGACAGTTGAAAATTTTGTGGCTCATAATTAGGAAGAGGGCATGGAAAATATGATACTCACAGAACAAGTAAAAGGCAAGAAGCAAAGACTAAAACAGCCCATAACATATTTTACTGCCATATCTCGTCGGGTGCCCCTGCTATCCACCTAGGGGTCCTTGACAAAATCCAACGATGAATCTGTAAAGTGATCGATCCCGACTTGGCAGCTCAGATACAGTCACTTTCTCACCGGCGCAATGTGGCTCCCCCTCTGTCTCTTCTATGAATACTTTCACGGCTTCTGCTCCGATGAACTTAGCTCCCTAGTGCCCCCTATATATGAATTTACTCGAGCCACAAGATTAACAACTATGTCCCACTTTTTTACTGTGAAGCCAATAAAGTATAAACGGAAATCCTACTCCATCAGCTTCTTTTCTTGCACTTCCCGCCTGTGGAATTTCCTTCCGTTTACTCGCTTCCTCGACAGCTACAATTTCCAAGAATTTAATTGTAAAGTCAATAGTCATCTCCTATCTCACTAACTTGCATCCTCTCTCTCATGCTCCTTTGTCCGTCCACTCCACTCTCTTCAGTATTCTCATCCTTCTTTTACCCATTTCCTGACACTCCCTATAACCTGCCACTCTTTCTTATAACTTTCCTCCGATGTAACCCTCTGCACACCAGTGGCGGTAAACTGCCTTGCTTGGGGTGTCATGATTAAAAAAACTTAATGAGCCCGAGTAAATGGATCACACGTTTAGAAGAAATAACCCAATTAGTTAAAAACTACAAGTGACATGAAACTGTGCAGTGAGACTTGAAGCCGTACATAACGACGAAGAATCAAGATATATGTTTTATCTGCATGAAGCATGAGGTCCTGGACACGTCGATAAACTGCATCCGGCAGCAAGGCTTCTGACTGCGAGGTCATGAGGAGCATGAAACCACCTCTTAATTGCTGTTGGTCTCAGATTCACCCTAAACCTGAGTGATAGCACCTGTTAGAGTCCCAGGTATGGGTAAATAGTCAACCCAGCAAACCAAGGTCAAAATGCTATGAAAGTATTTACAACAAAACTTTTTTCAGTGAAAAATGTTACCAACAAAAGTACGTTTCTGAAGGAAAAATATTACCAAAAAAAATACGTTTCTGAAAGAAAAATGTTACCAACAAAATACGTTCTTGAAGGAAAAATGTTACCAACAAAATTATGTTTTTGAAGGAAAAATGTTACCAACAAAATTATGTTTTTGAAGGAAAAATGTTACCAACAAAATTACGTTTTTGAAGGAAAAATGTTACCAACAAAAATACGCTTTTGAAGGAAAAATGTTACCAACAAAATTACGTTTTTGAAGGAAAAATGTTACCAACAAAAATACGTTTTTGAAGGAAAAGTGTTACCAACAAAAATACGTTTTTGAAGGAAAAATGTTACCAACAAAAATACGTTTTTGAAGGAAAAATGCCACCAACAAAATTACGTTTTTGAAGGAAAAATGTTACCAACGAAAATACGTTTTTGAAGGGAAAATGCCACCAACAAAATTACGTTTTTGAAGGAAAAATGTTACCAACAAAATTATGTTTTTGAAGGAAAAATGTTTCCACCAAAAATACGTTTTTGAAGGAAAAATGTTGACAACAAAAATACATGAAGGAAAAAATATTACCAGATATACATCTGATTCTCAACAAAGCTCACTTTACAAAGAAAGTATATTCTATTCATACAAATCTATTGTAAAATCTCGTCGGCATTAAACTCCTACACTGGAATCAAAACACTATGGATGTTTAAAAATAGACTTTTGTAGAAATATATATATATATATATATATATATATATATTTGAAGAGAAAATACTACCAACAATACATTTTTGAAGAAAAAATTATTACCATAACACATTTTTGAAGGAAAAGAATTATTCTCAGCAAAACATTATTGAATACAAAACTAGAAAACATTTTCAGTTTTCTAAAATAAAAAAGAATAAAAACAAAACATTTCATTAAAATCTGACTAAATCAACCTTTTTACTATAACCGAACATTAAAAAAATACCTTAAAAACCACACCATTTTGGCATTAAATAACCGACAGAGGTTGATATGACGTTAAACAAAACTCAAATTCAAACTGAAACTCATGAAGTATGAATCCGAATGCATTATAAATGCAGAAAATATTCAAGCCATGACAGGATTGAAACTGCAAAAAGTCTAATGAAAGCGACCCAAAACCAGTGAAGCAGTCAATATGCAATAGCAAATAATGCAAACGAATTATAAATAACTAAAAACAATACGGAAAGGAAAACAGAAAGACGAATTCAATTGAATGCTTGAGTTACTGTCCGTCATATATGAATAATTTAAACTTGTATCTTTAAATCTATTGTTGACATTATGTATTCTGCAGCCTTCTGCATTGTCTGAATTATTCATACTTGTAGATTCAAATTTGCTGCTCTTTTGATCATGACGTTTCGTCCGATATGTTTTCCAGCCTTTTTATTGTCTGAAATCTACTGATCAATGATTGTTGACATATTATAAATCAAATAAAACTGGTATACGAAGCTTTGTTGTTTGGGTGATTATGTTTCTGTTGATACATTCTTCGGCCTTCTTCATTGCCTTAATTTCGCATATCAAATTTTGTTGGCTTTCTATGAATCATTTGAAACTGGAATACGCAGCTTTGTTGTTTGGGTGATTATGTTTCTGTTGATACATTCTTCGGCCTTCTTCATTTTCTCATTTTCTGTTAATATATCATGTTTATTCCTGCTGAATTTGTATGCCACTACCATATCCAAGAATTGAACTCATGGACACTAGATTAAAGTAACACATGTATACCCACTCCTATATCAACTACGCCATCTAAATAATAAAACGATAAAGCCAAAAGAAACATATCAATGTTGAAGTTTGAACTCGCCTCGATAAATTTACTAAACATGACTGTAACCGTTTCGGATACAAATCATATGTATATGACAGCGAATGCTGGACAATCACACCAAAGATGGATGAAAAACATGATGCCACCGAAATGTGGTTCTACAGGAGAATGCTGAGGATACTATGGACAGAATATGTGAGGAACAACGAGGTTTTGGAGAGGATGAATAAGAAAAAGAAATTGATAATTAACGTCAGGAAAAGACAGCTGAAGTTTCTGGAAATGTAAAAAAGGAAGGAGGGCTTGGAGAATCTGATGCTCGCAGGATGGTTAGAGGGAGGGAGAGAAAAGTAAAAGGAATGCATAATATAATTGATGGACTTGAGCAAATGGATGGCGAAGTGGAGGTTGAATGGAATAACAGGTGAAGGGGTGTTAAGAGCTACAAGGGATAATGAGATGTGGAAAGCCATGACTGCCTATTCAACCTATCGGGCGAGACATTTCTGAGGGCATTAGAAGTCCTGTCAGGATTCATCATCAGGAGCCACAATCTGAACAGCATAAGATACGCAGAAGACACAATGCTGATAGCAGACACGGAAAGGAAAATACACGACCTTCTACGAAAGGTAGCGAAGGAAAGCGATAAGAAAGGACTAAACATTAATTATAAAAAGACAGAATGCATGGTTATAAGCAGAACTAATATCAAGCAGGTAATACATTTTAAATATCTAGGAAGTGTTCTAACAGAGGGCGGAAAGAGTGACACTGAGATCCAAGACGTATTGGGATAGCCAAAGATGCATTCGAAAAGCTAAGAAGAGTATTAAGAGACAGGAAAATTTCGTTGGAAACAAAGAAAAGTGAACTGAACAGTTACTTGGTTTCTGTCCACGTGTATTGTAGCAAATGCTGGGCAATTTCTTTAAAGATGATGAAGAGACTCGAAACAACAGAAATTTGTTTCTACAGAAAGATGATGAGGATACCATGGACTGAACATGTGAGAAACAATGGTTTTAGAGAGAATGAAAACAAAAGGAAACTTATACATAACTTCAGGCAAAGACAGTTGAAATTTCTGCGGAACGTAATGAGAAAGAGGGCTTGGAAAAACTGATACTCACATGACAGATAGTGGCACAGAGGAAAGCAGTGTACAACATGCTTGATGAGCATAAGTTGATAGATGGTCAAACAAGGTATGAGAGAAATTGTAGTGAACAAAACAAGATCTAGATTTAAAAATTCAAATGCTAAGCACTGACTCATTGATTTTGTTAGAAATAAACGAATTTGCTCGAATTACAAACTTTGCTTAGCAGACACGCAGAAGCGAATTCAAAATCTAAAATTCGCGAAATTTCACAACTCGATGCGAAATATATTTTTCTGCCAATAGAAAACTATGAAACTACTAAAAACAAAATTTTAATAATCTTCAATTATCAGAAACCTATTTGATTTTATAGACCCTTTTTGCGATCTGACGCGAAGTTTGATTGTCTTTCAATGGAAAGGCCGGAATCACATCTGGGAGTGAATTCCCAAATGAACTTTTCGACCCCCACAAAAGAAAAAAAAGACGGTGCAAAACCGAGAGAAAAGAAGACGAGTTTAATTAACACGTCCCTCGACAAACGTCAAGCGATCGTTATTATTAATACCTCTCTCTTTCTCTCTCACCTCTTTCCTTTTCACCATTCACCCTGAGCGATAACTTCAAAGACAATCCTATCCAACAATAACGCTCACACATACATACACACAAACGTTCCTGCCTACGTACACATAAACTTATTCTTGCAAAGACTACTACGAACTATATAAATCTACCTGCACATATATAAATCTACCATCTGTCCGTACATTGAATACTGCTGCTATATCTGGTCGGGTGCCTCTGCTATCCACTTAAGGGTCCTTGACAAAATCTAACGGAGAATCTTTAATGTAATAGATCCCTACTTGGCAGATCAGATACAGTCACTTTCTCAAAGGTGCTATGTGGATTCCCTGTGTCTCTTCTACAAATACTTTCACGGCTTCTGCTCCGATGAATTTGGCTCACTGGTGGCTATATATGAATCTACTCGAGCCACAAGATTAGCAACTAGGTCCCACCCTTTTACTGTGAAACCAATAAAATGTAAACGCAAATTCTACTCCATCAGCTTTTTCTCTCGCACTTCTCGCTTGTGGAATTCCCTTCCATTTACTTGCTTCCCCGACAACTACAATCTCCAAGAATTTAAATATAAAGTCAGTAGTCATATTCTATCTCATTAACCCGCATCCTCTCTCTCATGCTCCTTTTTCTGTTCACTCCACTTTCATCAGTATTCTCATCCTTCTCTTACCCACTTCCTGACACCCTCTATAACCTGTCAGTCTTTCTCATAACTTTCCTTCTATGTAACCCCCTGCGCACCAGTGGCAGTAAACTGCCTTGCTTAGGGTGATATGGTTATGAAAAAAACTCTTGATGCCCTTAACTTCTTAATACTATTTCTCATTGAAAATTAACTTCTACCAATTCATGTTATTCTTTTCTATTAATAAATTCTTATTTAAATATACAAAAGGTATACACGTATTCTTCCACAAATATACCTGCTGATAACGCTCTGATAATTCTGGATAAAACCTGTAAGTTGTAGGAAGTTTGGTTATGTTTGACACAAGGCCAATTCAATAGGCATAAACTATCTTCCTACTTCTACAAAATATCAAAAAGAGAAAACATATTGAGAGCTACAAGGGACAGTAAGAATCAGACAACCATGAGTTTCTACGGCTTGAAGAGTAACAGCAGATGAAAGAAGACATCTTGATATATCCTGTATTACAATTTCTAATTTAATTTAAATTTATTTTCAATTTTTAAAAATATATCGTCCCCCATTCACTCTCATTAACACTTTATTTAATTTCTTCACTTCTTTCTTGTTATTTTCCCCCCCTTCGTTCTGCTTTCTTTTCCCCTCTTTCTCCTTAAGTTTCGCTTTCTATCCCCCTCTCTATGTTTATTGTCTTTCCTCGTTTTTTCTTTCGTGTCTTTTTCTGACAACCTTCTTTCGACTTCGAAGCAGAACAGAAAATAAGATGATGATGCTTAGAAAACTCATACATACTTAATGTCGCCAGCCCTGCATAGTAATCTCCAGAGTCGAACCGAGGGGAAGCTGTAAGTCATTGGTTGTGCGCCTGCGCAAAGCAAGCGTGGACCTAGGTCGCAGGTGATAAAGAAATGTCAGAGAGGGTAATTAAAGGAAGGTGTCTTGACGGAAGCCCACAGAAGTGTTTCGCCTCCGGCAAGCCAGGTGAGAGATTAAGTCGATAGATTATGAAAGAGAAATAGGGAACAAGGAGAAAAGTAGAAAACCGATACAAAAAAAAAGAACATTAAAAAGGAATTCAAAATGAGAAAAAAAAAACTTAAAAAAGAACAACCATTTTGAATTGCCAGGAATGATTTTAGTGAGGGCAATTATTGCGAAAATTTAATACATATTAAAGATACATAGTTCAAGAAAACTTTCCATTGACATATTCTGACGGATATTGACACAATTCACGAGTTTTATATATTGTCATTGTAATATCCACAAATTTCAACATACAATTAAACTGTCAGCTACGTATTTTTATTTGCCATGTTCCTTCAGATCGTAGGCAATCGTAGTCACTCGCAACTTACTGTGTAAGATATGTTTTACACTTTACCATCCCTCTTTGTGCCTCTTCCGCCATCCACTCACCCAGACTTGCGAATTAGGTTGGTTTTTTATTTCTTTTGCTGATTTAGTTAATCCTGAGTATTCAATTCTCTATGCCTTTTATCTTCATTATGTGTCCAAATAATTTTGATTACCTATTACTGGAAGTTATCAGAATCATTTCTAGGGATAGGAAATTAAGAATTACAATCAACCTTCTTCACTTTTACAAAAATTCACAATGACGTGCGAAATCCTGGTTTTTCCCAAATAGAAAAAAAAGATTGACCATGTGCTTAAAGAAAAAAGTTGAAATCAGATTTTGCAAGTAGGTGTTAAACTGATTTGCTGACCAAAAACGACTTCGCGATCAAGTGCGAAAAATCTGAATACTATAAAAGGTCCCGGTCAGCGTCAATCAGTCAGTCAGTCAGATGTGAGTAACTTCAACTTCAAATCGACTCGGAGATAATGTCCGGTCGCACCTTATTCTCTTTCTCTTTCATTCTCGTGTGCTCATTTGTTTTACTTCTTCTTCCCCATTCCTACCAAACATACATACGTATGTATGCATATGCTCTTTGAACAATTACTACTATGAACATTTTCTACAACTTTTGATACCCTTAACTTTCTAACTGAACGTTAATTTCTACGAATTCTTGTTATTCATTTCCATTTAATAAATGTCTATTTTAACATGAAAAATGCATATTTTATTATTCCACTCTTCTACACTAATTCACATATTCCAGCTGACAACCAACCTTCTGATGATAACGAAAATAACCCCCTGATAATTCTGATGATAATTCTGCATAAAACTTGTAAGCTATAGGGAGTTCAGTTATGTCTGACACAAGGCCGAATCAAAGAAACATTAACCAGCTCCCTATAGCTACATTGGTGACCTCCGACGTACAAGGAACACGCACTCTACAGCCATAGTTAATGAGTTTGAGGATATTTTTTGATTGCGGGGCAACCTGACTATTTTCTTGCTACATTGTATCTTCTGTCTTCTTTTATCCCTCATCTCTTTTACTTACCAACCGAAAACATGAAATAAGTAGGCCGACGTGTTCACGTGGTCAGCTCCGAACGCAAACTTGTGTTTTGGCGGAAAGAAATATGACATGAGTCACTGAAATTTCAATTCGTTGTTTTCTGTAAATCGCTCTCTTTTCATTAGTTACTAAATATTTCAGACTAGCTCGCGAAATTTTGCCTTGTTTTTTTTTTTTCTTTAGCTTGAAACAATCTTTTTTTTATTGGCCAAAAAAATTAAATTTTTAAATTTGGCCCGTTAATTTGAAAATAGTGAAGAAAAGAGAATTATTTTTTTTTTACTTCGCATACACAACAAACCTTCTTCTGCTATATTCCTTTTCTTATCTGGACGTGTGTGATCCACAATTTCATGTCCATTGTAAGCTCTTAGTAAATTTGATCTCTCCAAAACCCTGTTTTGTCATCCATAATAAAAGATTAAAATGCTTACAACACTTTCTCTTCCAAAGGCTATAGTACAACCTTTTATATACCATGTACTTTCTCTGTATACCGAATTCTTCCAGGGCTATCAGCATCTTTATTACAATGCCGTCTGGACCAGCTGCTTTGTTTCTATTCAGTTTGGCCATTGCAGCTTCCACTTCGGACATTAATATTTCCCGTCCGTCCTTATCTTTTGTATTATCGGTTGCTCTCTCTTCAGGTGGAAAAGATCTTTTATATATTCTTCCCATCGCTTGAGTATTTCCTCTTTCTACAGTGTTATCGTTCTATCCTTGTATTTTATACATCCTGTTGAGGAGCAGGTTTTTGTCCTGTCAGTTTTCTTATCTCTTTATTCATGTCTGCTTTAGTGGTATAATACCAGACGACCTGTGCAAGTCTATTTTCATAGCATTGCCTAAGAAACCAGTTGGAAACCAGTGTGAACTACACAGAACTATCAGCTATACGAATTATATTACAAAACTGATCGTCCGAATACTGATGAATAGAGAAAGTAGAATAAGGCCAGAGATAGGTCAGGGACAGTGAGGGTTCGTCAAAGACACTGGGACAAGGAACGCCATATTATGATGCTCTCTGAAAAGGCAATACAAATGAAGGACTTATAACTGTGCTTTATTGATTATGCGAAAGCGTTCGACGAAATACGCCACAAAGTATTGATGGAGATGCTCAGCAGCCTCGACATATTTAGGAAAGACATTAGGGTAATTAGAAATCTCTACTGGCAGCAAACTGCCTGCATACAGACAGGTAACGAATTCAGCAGTTATACAAAGATAGAAAGGGGCGTAAGACAGCGATGTGTATTTTCACCGGATCTATTTAACTTGTACAGTGAGAATATTTTGAGGACCCGAGTTGTTATACCAGGATTTGTCATCGGATGTCACAATCTGAACAACATAAGATACGCAGATGACACAGTGTTGATTGCAGACACGGAAAGGAAACTGCAGGACCTCCTGCAGAAAATAGATGAAGAGAGTAACAAGAAGGTACTACAAATAAACTTCAAGAAAACCGAATGCATAGTCAGCAGCCAAATTAGCGGCTCAAAGTGCCAAATACAGGTGGGGAATGTTAAAATCAAGCAGGTACGAAAATTTAAATATCTGGGAAGTGTTCTAAGTGAAGACAGAAAGTGCGACACAGAGATCTAAAGGCGAATTGGCATGGCGAAAGACGCGTTCCAGAAGCTGAGTAAAGTATTAAGACACAGGAAACTTTCACTAAAAACAAAGAAGTGAGTACTGCATTGCTATGAGATTACAGTTCTTCTGTGAAACCTTTTCCACAATGTTCCTGAAATATGGGCGTGTATTGATTGCTAACAGTATCCTTGTGGTGACAAGAGTGTCAAGGACACTTTGGAATAAAACTAACTAGCCATAAAGTATATACAAATAATATATATTTATTTGATTTAGATTAGAGTGAATCTTTTGATATTCGGTGAAGCATATGGCAGTGAATGTTGAACAATATCAACAAAGATGAAAAGAAAATTTGAAACAGCTGAAATGTGGTTCTACAGAAGGATGCTGCGCATATTATGGACCAAGCATGTGAGCAATAAGGAGGTGTTGGAAAGAATGGAAACGAAAAGGAAATTAATAGTGAGCATCAGAAAGAGACAACTGAAGTTCTTGGGACATGCAATGAGGAAGGAGGGCTTGGAGAACCTGATACTAACAGGCCAGATAGAGTGGAAAAGAGATAGAGGAAAGCAGCGGGTAACATATTTGAAGGGCTTGAGCAGCTGGACGGGGGCTGCGAGATGTTACAGGAGAAAGCGTGCTAAGAGCCATCAGTGATAGGGAGAGGTGGAAGGCCATGATCGCCTACATCCTGAAAGGACAAGACACATCGAAGAAGAAGAAAACTTTCAAGACGTGCTTTACTATGGCTCTCAAATAAATCTTGATTCTTTTACCATATCATTTTGCCCCTGCAATAACATCCATTCATAGAAATGTTCTGTGGGCGTTAAATTCCCTAGTCGATTATGGCTCTCACCAACTTCTTGTCTCTTTTACTCAAATAATTCGTTTATCCCTTACCATGAATCTTCGTCCTTGCTTTGCCATCAATTACCACCAGCTCATTAAGTAGCTTACTCGATCCTTTCTCCTGCTTCTCTTGCCCTCATAGGTTCTGTATTGCATTCACTTTCGCGCAAATACCCTTGGGAAAGGTATTAATCCATCTCTTCCTTCCAGTTATGGGTTAAATAACAGGACAGATTGGGTTCTATAGCCTTGGTCGGCAATCTACTGCAGAAAGCAATGGCAACCTACTGCGGGCTAATCTTATGCCCAGTCAGTCATGTCTCTTTCGAGACATGATCGCCCAAGCGTGTATCACGTATGGCACTTAACTGACTGACTGTCCTCCTTTATGGCAACGAATGAAGAAAAACCTCCCAAAGATGAAGGAGAGACTCGGAGCAACAAAAATTTGATTCTACAGAAGGAAGCTGAGGGTAGACCGAGCATGTGAGCAACAAAAAGGTCTTGAAGAGGATGCAAACAAAAAGGAAATATATACTTAACAGCTGAAGTTTCTAGGACACGTAATGAGGAAGAAGGGCTTGGCGAATCTAATCCTCACGGAACAGACAGAAGGAAAGAGAGACAGAGTATAGCAATGCGAGACATACTGGATGTGCTTGAGCTTGAGCTAGCTGCATTGCACTAAAGAGTGGATTGGTGGCGCCTACTGAGGCCAGCGCAACCGACGATGAGTAATTTTATGCCCTGGCCTATGCGAACGCGCTCGGATTCGACGTATAAGAATCTGACAGTCTAATTGCTTCAGTTATGTAACCAAACCGCCAGAAGACCCACACAAGGGATTTGATTAAAGTGGTGAGGGCCTGTGCAGAACCGTCCACACCTTTAGGAACTATTGATACACTCAGTCGGTACATATAAATGCCACAGATGAAACAGACAGTAGACCTCAAGCTTTTTTAATTATCCCGCAACAGGCTGCCACTACCTGTTGCGGTAGACTAGTTGCCAGCCAAGGTTATAGGACCCAATCTGCCTTGTTATTTAACCCATAACTGGAGGGAAGAAAGCGGATTAATACCTTTCCCAAGTGTATTAGCGCGTAAGTGAATGCAGGGCATTCAACTTGAATTCGAACCCGGCTTCCCGATTTCTCGTTCCGAGCCGATTTCCACTGCGTCACGACGCACATTCATCAAGAAATGTTTGCAGCACGTTATTCCCAAGCGGTCAGCCATCTAAGTACTGATCAAGCTCAATGTTGCTTAACCAGTAAACGGTAAATTCAACGTGATATGACCGTAAGCATATATATATATATATATATATATATATATAACAACACGTCATTTAAATTGGTTATAAATTGTAATTCATTTCAATGGGCTTAATTAGCTCATTTCATCAAACCACACAATATTCCTTCCAATTGGTACAAAACATTTTGCCGGAATAAGCATTTTCTTTAACTGAAGAGAAGGATAAAAAATAAAAAATAAAAATGAAAATAAGAAGAAGGAAAAGAGAAAAAGGAAAAGAGTGTTAGGACTTAGGCATTGGCGTCAGATCAGCTGGGGGTATTCAGACCAGTCGGGAAGATGTTGAATTCTAAAGAATGTTTAATTCCATGGATACGTGTGTATGGGTAACCCCATAAATAAACCCACCCATGTACACTAACTTATATCCATATACACAAATGCGTACATTCCTACATATACTTACAAATGTGACTGTGTTTATGCTAATACATACTTACCGACCTACACTTTTTCATGTCTACATACGGATCTTGCGTTCGTATACTCACATATATACATTTCATAAAGACGGGATTTCCGCGCGTATAAATAGTGTTATATATATATATATACATGTGTGTGTGTGTGTGTGTGTGTGTGTGTGTGTGTGTGTGTGTGTGTGTGTGTGTGTGTATAACTATAAATATATAACACTATAAATAGTGTTATATATATATATATAATAATAACATATATATAATAATAACGGCTGACGAGCCGTTGTGCGAAACCGCGGTCGGTCTTGGCGATCTTGCTATTTTGTTAGTGTGTTTGCTCTGCGTTACTGCCTTCTAGTTAAATACTTTTCGGTTGTGTGTATCGAGCACTTTTCTTTTCTGGTTGTTTGTTCCGTTGAGGGTTTTTTTTCTTTTTACTGGGAGGAACCGTATGTATTGTCGGTCCCAAGCAGTTTTCTTTTTTTCCCCCTCTTTGCCCAAAGCTTTATAGCCGAGGGCAATAACGGATTTAGATTCTGCTGGTCATTCATAGTTTTGAGATTAGAATACACGCAGAGTCGGTTTAATAATTATTGTTATTATTGTTATTATTATATATATATATATATATATATATATATATATATATATAAATTATGTTAGTAATTCTCACACATACTCCCAAATTACGCATATATTTTCATATTTCCATACATCCTCACATCCATATATATATATATATATATGCTCATAAATGTATTCTTCATCCCTACATTTATCTCTTTATATCCACATACAATTATCGTGTTCACACACTCGCAAATCTATGAGGAGTGGATTCATGCGTACATGTATACACATCCTTATATACTTTTTATATACCTCTACTATGCATAAAGACAATGTCCGCCTGTGTACACTTAACTCCCAAACGAGGTGGTATATTTTCTTTTTATACGTCTTAACAAACATTACACACACACACGCACACACACACACACACATATATATATATATATATATATATATATATATCAACCGGCATACCTCATTCGGATTATTGATACTAACCTGTACACATACGGGTAGAATGATCAGTATATGAGGGTATAATCAGTTCAAGAATGCACAATTGACTACATACAAGATTAACATAACCCACATATAATCAGGTGTTTTCTCACATGATGGAAAAACGTATACATAATTAGATCCATTCTTATACATGAAATACACTTATACTTGGGTGCCCCCTATACACACAATAATACATACAATAATATATATAAACATGCACAGAATTCTATAGAAGCATGCACAAAATTAGGTGCACCCATATATATGAGAAACATATCTCACCTTACACTTAGGTGCCCCATTATACACGTGAAATAATTATGTCGTAGTCATTATAGTGAACTCCTTTACATTTACATAGTTCATGATAGGATATTTCTTTAAAAACTTCGTACACCAATAATATAAAGTCATTGTGTACTTAGATCGACACGTCAACCCATTGTATGGTAGATCTTTATCCTCACTTCTTTGGTCCATAAAATCCTCCAACGAATGATCCACACAAATGTGAGAAAGTTGGCAAGTGTGTTGGAACGGAGTGATTCTAAGATTTTGTGTTAGACAGTTTAAATTTATTTTTATGGCGGCATATAAAAATTATTTCATTTCTCTGATTTAATAATTGGCTAGATTCTCTGAATTTGATAATTTTAATCTTTACATCTAAGCATAAATTTCATCTGCTTCTGAAGCTACTGGGGGTTTGAGATTTCCCTAAAATCTTCCATTCAATCGGTGGGGAAAGATTTCTGTCTTTTAATTCCCAGAAACTTTTAGAGAGAGAGAGCGATTTGATGTTTTAGGTGGAGTTTAGAAAATGATTGAGTGCGATTATATAGGCGTTGTTTCCATGATACGGCGAAAATTCCTATATATGTTTTTTCCTGCTATTGTCTTCGCTAGGATAGATGGTTGCTTGGTATATTACTTCTCTGGACTTACATATGCCTCCAACTGGGTATTTATTTTTTACTCTGCAGTTACAGACGGTTGTGCTATCTGTCTTTTTATTGTTATAAAATTTCTTTAGTATATTATTATTATGGGAACTGATGATGCTCTCAATATTGCTAGTGCAGGAATAACTAATTTTTAATGTCTTTCTATTGCAGATTTTCCTTAGTGGGTTGTTCTGCTTAAAGTGCTTATCAATGATAGTTTGTTAATTCTAGTATTTACGATTGTAAAGATTTGTTTAATTATTTATTGGGGGTGGTTGGGGTGAACGTTTATGTAGGTTGGGGTTTTATTATTTTTTGTTATGGCTTAAAAGAAAATGCTTATTCCGGCAAAATGTTTTGTACCAAATGGAAGTAATATTGTGTGGTCTGATGAAATAAGCTAATTAAGCTCATTGAAATGAATTATAATTTATAACCAATTGAAATGACGTGTTGAGTTTTTCTTTATAAATATCATATTGCTGGATAACATCCATTGAGCTCTCTATAAAAATATAACACTTAATATTTTATATTAAGTTAATCTTGTTGGATTATCCTCACCGTTTGCGGACTGGACATCTATACCT
>JBBBDQ010001215.1:505000-702500 GCA_037127315.1 Ascarosepion bandense
TTTCGGAGTCTATAGCTAACGGATACACACACACACACAAGTTTAGATACATATATATATATATAGTGCTAAATTGAAATGATGCTGTTTGTTTTTCAGTAGTTTACTGATGCAAATTACAAATCAAAATCAAACAAGTATCACAATTTAAATGTCTTGTAAATGTTTTAACAACGAACGGAAATTGTGACACCGAAATTCACAGGTTAATTAGTCTAGCGAAATTTGCATTTCAAGAGCAGAACAACGTATTAATATTTTCTTTAAAAGCAAAACAAAGCATACTTAAAGGTTACGTAATGTCAGTTCACCTGTATAACATTGATTACTGAACAATCTTCTCACAGATCAAAAGAAAAACTAACTTGAAGCAACAGAAATGGGAATGTTAAGAAAACCATGAACTGAACATCTGAGCAACGGCAAAATTTTTTAGCGAAAATGGAAACAAAAAGACACTTATAGTTCACATCAGAAACAGACAGTTTCTAGAGCACATAATGAGGAAAGATAGCTTGGAAAATTTGATATTCACAAGACATTTTGAAAGTAAGAGGGACAGAGACATTTTCCTTCGACTTCGGTTGTGGTTTCCAATCTTCTCACTTTCTTTTTTGTTTATTTTTTTTCAATTGGAGTAGATAGACTGAACTATCGCCCGGTTCACACTCCACCCACATCTATTGAACAGGTGTAGAGGCTCATCCCTTGTTCCCTGTTTAGGATGTGGTTTTTGGCTTTCTCTTTTCCAATCTTTTCACTTTTCTTTTCTTTTTTCTTTTTTTTTCAATTGGAGTAGATAGACTGAACTATCGCCCGTTTCACACTCCACCCACGTCTATTGAACAGGTGTAGAGGCTCATCCCTTGTTCCCTGTTTAGGATGTGGTTTTCGGCTTTCTCTTTTCCAATCTTTTCACTTTTCTTTTCTTTTTTCTTTTTTTTTCAATTGGAGTAGATAGACTGAACTATCGCCCGTTTCACACTCCACCCACGTCTATTGAACAGGTGTAGAGGCTCATCCCTTGTTCCCTGTTTAGGACGTGGTTTCCGCTTTCTCTTTTCCAATCTATTCACTCTTACGTAGCCCCCTGCAAACCAGTGGCCTTACTGCCTTGTTTGGTGTGATGTGATTAAAAAAAACTGCATATGCTATTTGGCCAGCTAAGCAAATGAATGGCGGAACAAGTTTTAAGAGATATACGGAAACGACGAGATTTAATAAGCGCTGCGACAGACAGGAAATTGTGGGGAGCCATGGACGACTACGTCCTGAAAGGACACGGCACAAAAAGAACGTAGAATGAGCTTGAGTGATTATGTTATATACTCAATAACAAACACGCATGTATATATAAAAATATATTAATATTTTTATTAATGAACGCTGGACCGTGTCGCCTAGGAACAGAGAGTGAGGGAGCGCTCTTCCAAGGTTGACAGGGGTGACGACGTGAGTGTATACTCTCTCTTAGCTCGTCTAGCTTCTTCTTCGACTTCTCGAGACTCGTCTGTCGAGACTGACTTCTTCGACTTCTCTGTTTCGACTTCTGACTTCGACTGTGACTCGACTTTTCTTCTACTGTCGACTTCTGGAGACTGTCAAAACTGATTCCAAGACTGTGTTTTTCGCAGTCTTTATATATCTTCCAAAACCGGAAATTGTTTCTTCCGGTTTTTTCTTGATCACGCGACGCCTACGCGACGCCTACGTAAATTCTCAGAGACCCTGTCTATTTCCGCTCTGCTGGAAATAAGGTCAAACAACCATCCGTTCCTTTCAACGGCCGGAAAACGCCCACGCTTCATCGGCCTTCTTGGGTGCGGCCAGATTATTATATTACAATTAGATGGCGGAACAAGGTTTAAGAGAGATAAGAAAACGACAAAAGAATGAAATTTCTGGAAAGTAATTGAAATTCACCTGAAGCGAGCTGAATATGTAATGCTCCTTATGCCAAGGACATTTCCACCGAGCTTCTCTACGGCATATGACTTCACTGAATTTTTTTTTTTACTGTGTTCCTCTCGAATTTATATTTAAATTTTAAGTGATCAGGAAAGAATGTGCACCGTTTCGGGCCATTCTCTGAACGGTTTCATTTGCACACCGGTCCCGCTCATTATAACGACATTTACATTCTCTGAAAATAAATATATAGAAACTACTGTGGCCATAAAGCGAGGGATCCGTTTGTATAATGATTATAATATAGAATTGATCCCCCACCATATCTCCACATTATAATTTCTCATTGGTTTACCAAATTCTGATCAGGCATGAATCCACCTCTTCTCGATACTGATTAGCCACGCATGAATGTCTTTTAGATGTATTTACATTCTCTGAAATATAAATATATAGAAACTACCGTGGCCACAAAGTGAGGGATTCGTTTATATAATGATTATAATATAGAAATGATCCCCCACTTTATATCCACATTATAATTTCTCATTTGTTTATCAAATTCTGATTAAGCATGAATCCATCTCTTCTCAAAACTGATTAACCACACAGGCATGTTTTTAGATGTATTTACATCTCTGGAATATAAATATATAGAAACTACTGTGGCCACAAAGTGAGGGATTTGTTTATATAATGTTTATTAAGAGCTACAAAAGACTGGAAATTGTGGAGAGCCAACCTGCTGAAGCGACACAGCTCACAGAAGATCAACATATCGAGGTCAGGCTGTCCTAGCAAGTTCAGCTGAAAAGCAGACTGCAGAATGTTTAAAGACCTTTGTCCGAAAATGTTGTGACGCAACCTCCAGTTAGCTCTTGCAAAGTTTGTACCTTGTTCTACTACACATTCACACAAACCGGTGAGATAGATTACTAGCAGTGTCTCTATTTTCCATCTTTTAAATACGTCTCATGAGTGTTAAATTGTTTTCGTTTTATGCGTCTCTGTTATTTCAACTGCTTCGTTATGATTATAATTATCTTTATTTGTAGTTTTTGTTTCCCGTACGACATCCTCATTGCTAATATTAAATACTCTAAGCCTTCTTAACCTACCTATCGATCTTGAGTAACTTGTATGGCGAAACAAGGTTTCGTAGAAATAACAAAACGACAGAATTTAAAGAACAGGATATTTTTAAGAGCTATGACCGATATTGTCATGAAGGAACACGGCACATATAGGAAAATGAAATACATCTAAAAGACAAGCCTGTGTTGTTAATCAATATTGAGAATAGGTGTATTCATGACTAATCAGAATTTGATAAACAAATAAGATATAATGTGGATATAAAGTGGGGGATCAATTATATATTATAATCATTATATGAACGGATCCCTCACATTGTGGCCATGGTAGTTTCTATATATTTATATTCCAGAGAATGTAAATACATCTAAAAGATATGCCTGTGTAGTTAATCAGTATTGAGAAGAGGTGGATTCATGCCTAATTAGAATTTGATAAACAAATAAGAAAATAAATGTGGATATAAAGTGAGGGGTCAATTCTATATCATAATCATTATATAAACGGACCCCTCACTTTGTGGCTACGGTAGTTTCTATATATTTATATTATAGATTTATGGTTTTGATCAAATGGATGACAGAGCGGAGTTTGGAAGGAATAAAAGAAGAAAGGATGTTAAGAGCTACAAAGGAAAGGGAGATGTGGAAGGCCATGACCACCTACGTCCTGAATGGCCACGGCACATAGAAGAAGAAATAAATCTGAAAGACATGCCTGTGTAGCTAATCAGTACTGAGAAGAGGTGTATTCATGACTAATCAAGATTCTATAAATAAATAAGAAATTATAATGTGAATATAAAGTGGGGGATCAATTCTGTATCCGCATCATTATATACACTGATCTCTCATTTTGTGGCTACAGTAGTTTCTATACATTTATATTTTAGATTTATGGGCTTATGCAAACGGACAGCAGAGCAGGGTTTGGGAGAGGTAACAAGAGAAAGGGTGTTAAGAGCTACAAGGGATAGAAAGATATGGAGGGTCATGATCGCCTATGTCCTGAAGAGTTACAGCACATAGAAGAAGAAACACTTCAAATAACTCAAAGGCTAGATTGAAAGCAAGAAGGACAGAGGAAAGTAGAGCATAACTTACCTAATGAGCTTGTGTAAATGGATGACAAAATAGGGTTTAAGAGATATAACAAAAAGACAAAGTTACTAATCGGTAAAAAGAGGAAGAAATTGTAGAGCGTCATGATCACCAACGTCTGAAAAGAACTCAGCAGATCAGCCCTATGCAAATGAATGGTAAAACAGGGTTTAGAAGTGATAACAAAAAGACAAAACTTATTAAAAGCTCAAAAAGAAAGGAAATAGTGGAGATCCATGATCGCTAATGTTTTGAAAAGACTCATAGAAAAGAACGAAGAAGAAGAAGAAGAAGAAGAAGAAGAAGAAGAAGAAGAAAAAGAAGAAACATGTGTAAATGAATAGTAAAACAGAGTTTAGGAGAGATCACAAAAAACAAAAATTATTAAGAGCTCGAAAAGAGAGGAAATAGTGAAGAGCCATGATCGCTAATGTCTTGAAATGACAGAGCACATAGAAGAGAACGAAGAAGAAGAAGAAGAAGAAGAAGAAGAAGAAGAAGAAGAAGAATAGACTTGTGCCAATAAATAGTAAAACAGGGTTTAGGAGAGATCACAAAAGACAAAATTTATTAAGAGCTCGAAAAGAAAAGAAATAGTGGAGTTCCATGATTGCTAATGTTTTGAAAAGACAAATACATAGAAAAGAACTAAGAAGAAGAAGAAGAAGAAGAAGAAGAAGAAGAAGAAGAAGAAGAAACATGTGTAAATGAATAGTAAAACAGGGTTTAGGAGAGATCACAAAAAGACAAAATTTATTAAGAGTTCGAAAAGAGAGGAAATAGTGAAGAGCCATGATCGCCAACATCTTGAAAGGACACAACATGTAAAAAAAAACAGGCTTGTGCAAATAAATGGTAAAATACGTCTTAGGTAGATAACAAATAAACCAAAGTTATTAAGAGCTGGAAAGGAGAGGAAATTGTGGAGAGTCGTGATTGCCAAACTCGTGAAAGCGCACTGCAGATAGAAGTTAACATTTTAACATCTGCATTCTTTTCCCTTTATAATGCGAACTTTTCTCCCGCCGCCCCATTCATGTCTTCCCGCTTATATATTTAACTTTATTTACTTACCGTTATATTTTATTAATATTTCCTACTCTGTTTCCTTTTGTCATATCGCTTGACTAAGAATTCGAAATACGTCTATGAAATAATATTACGGTTATTTCTAGTAATATTCCACTAACGTGTCCATCCCCACCCCTTCCTAGCAGCCATCGCAACTGACCAATAAACTTAGACTAGAAATGACAGCATGTTAAATGATAAACTACCTCTGTTACATCGAAGACGTGCCATCAAACTCATCTGGAGTCGGACAGGCGACCATTCCGACATTTATAGTTTAGGTAAACATAAACATTGAAACTTGTATTTTAAATAGTAATAGGATTCGCTTACAATGATGTATCCATTTTCTGGTCTTCAAACACTTGGTGTCGCAGACAATATATATTGACAAGCAAGGCGGACATCAAGGAACCAGGAGTTTAAAACCTAACTAATTTTATATTCTGTACATAATATATATATATGAAAAAAAAAACGGTATATATGAACATAAAAGGGAACGTTTACAAGACAACACACTCAGTGAAATGAGACTAAAAATAATTTTCATTTAAAAATTCTACTCTAATTAAAAAAAAGAAAGCAATTTACTTTGAAGAAACTGCATAGAAAGTGGTTTAATCGAAAAATCATCCCCGGATTGAGGAATCGGAGAGTCGATTTTGAATTTCAGTCGAATATTTATAGAAAAGACACAAGGAGGCAACTTGACGGCAGTTGAAAAGTGACTGAAGCCGAGACACCAGATCAGAACCAATAATATTGCTGATTCTTTTTGTATTTTATTAAAGATCTCGAGGTAAATAGCATAGTTACAATAAATATGAAATGCCCATTTGTTTAAATTAGGTACCTCTCCCCATTTTCGATAATTAACTTTTAAATTGAATTTTTAAAAATAAAAAGTTGTCTTGGAACTTTAGTTTTGTTAAAGTTGAAAGCTAAATTATTAAATTTACTGTTTCCAGTAAGCAAAATACCCTGTCGAATTTCAAGCAGAAATTATATCAATTGGAACGTTAAATTTTAAGATTTTAGTTTTAGTTTTTCAATTTTTCGGGCATTTTTGAGCGATCAACACATTTAGGAACAAAATTTAATTCTTGGTTTTAAAAATCTTGCAAAAGTAAAACACACACCTGTGACACATTATTTTTGAAAAATTAGCAAATTTAATGTTAAATCAATCTTATTTACACAAGTATTACTTATTTATAGCATAAAACTTAGAATAAAACTATTTCTTAATCACAGAGTTAAACTTTCTGACATTTCCACCGTTTTTTAAATGTGTACTCGAGAGATGCGAGACAAGATAAGTGCATGGGGATCACAAATGGCATAATTGTACAATTTTTTCGGTAAAGGGAAGAAACTGTGAAACACATGACCTTTCAATATACACATAGAAATTACCATACAAAAAAAAACTTCAAATGCACACAAAAAATAATGAAAATTATTTTTAAAATACGATGGCTAGATGATTTGTATTAAACGTTTCAATTTTCGATCAGTAGATATCAGCTTCATTTTATAACCTACTAATCTAACGTCTACAAGTCTTGAAAATATTTTTAAAATACTTTTGAAACTTTATAAATTATTATACTTTAAAAAAATGAAATTAATTCTTTTAACATTTCATTATTAATCAAAAAAATTTCTTCAGACTATAATGTCCTTAATTTTTATTATTTATTAAAGCAATTAAACGCTTATCTAACTAAGTAATGTCATAGTTTTATTGCATTTTTTATTTTATTATTCGGAACAGATTTTTGGTAAAAGGTGGTAAATGGTTAAGAAAATTTTTTTATTCCCACATGAATCATGTGTTTAACTAACAAAAGCAATTTTGCCTACAGAATTTATTTTCTTGATATTTCATGAATTTATGTAGAGGTGGTGAGGGTAACAGATGTAAAAATATTTTTATCAATATTTTTTAAATAATGATTTCAAAAATAATTTAATTAATTTGTGAATAAGTCTTGAAAGATTTTGAAATCCGACAATTATTTTATTTTTGCATGAATTTCCAAATTAATGTGTTTGTCACCAGCAAAAAAGTGTTATGTAAAATACGTTGTCCATTGTAAACTTTCGTAACGATTTGTCCCCCGCCTCTGCTAACGAAAATCAAAACGAGATTTTTACCAAATTTTCAAACGTATTAGAAAGAGTTAAAAACTTTTAAAAAATTAATTTAAAATATTTTGAACTTTCCTCTTAGTAACATAAACATTTTGATGGACAGAGTTGGTTTTTATAAAGTTTGGGACCGTTTTCTTCATAATATGCTTTTTTTCAGCGATTTAGTTAAGGTAAGTATTTTAAATATGTCGATAAAAATAAAACGTTTCTATGTCGAGCTTAAACTTTTCTGACATGACTGGGTATATTGTTAGCTGAAATTAATATAAAAATAAATTTTCTTTTTGGTTAATAAACCGAAAGAACTTTTTTGTCAAACCCAATATAATCAAAGATCGAAACAATCCTGATATTGATTTTTTAAATTTTATTTTCCTGTACTCTGACCATTTCAGAATACACAGACATAGCGAGACGCACACTAATTCGTGTTTACGGTCCACAGAAACTCGCCCGTGTCATTTAACGTCTCTGTTCAACTTTTGCTTCCGTTTCTGCCAACTGCGTCCGGTTTTTACGAAACATATCATTAATGCATGGCGCGCATTCATTTCACATGATTTTAATTCAGGGATTTTGCTGACGTGTTCAGGCCAGTCAAAATGGCGCGAAAGTCAGTCAGTGAGGAAAAAGCGCGAAATTGATTGTCTAACCCACTTCGGCGTTGATTAATATTTCAGTAAGTTGCGATTAACCAAATACTTTTGTCACAACGCTCTCGCTCTCGCTCTATCTATCTATCTATCTATCTATCTATCTATCTATCTATCTATCTATCTATCTATCTATCTATCGTACTCTTTTTTCCCAGCTTTTTCCATACATCTATCTCAAGATCTCTTTATTCCGCAGCTCTCTCACTCCCTCTCTTCCACTCTCTCAGTCTATCTCTGTTTCCCAGATTTCTATCTATCTATCTATCTATCTATCTATCTATCTATGTCTTTCTCTTTATTCCCAGTCCCTCTTTTTTATATGTTCACTAGCTTTCTCTCACTCTCCCTTAATCTATTTATCTATCTTTATCCCCTGCTCAATCTCTCTCTGCTCCATAGTTCTATCTATCTATCTATCTATCTATCTATCTATCTATCTATCTATCTTCCCAAGTCTCTCTCTCTCTCTCTCTCTCGCTATCTCTGTCTCTCTATTCCCCAGTTTTCCTTTCTTGCTCTATCTCTATCTATTCTCCAGCTCTCTCGCACACTTTTTCTCTCTATTTCTCTCTATCTATCTATCCTGCTCACTCTCTCTTATCTATCTATCTATCTATCTATCCTGCTCATCTCTCTTATCTATCTATCTATCTATCTATCTATCTATCTATCTATCTATCCTATCACTCTCTCTGATCTATCTATCTATCTATCTATCTATCTATCTATCTATCTATCCTACTCACTCTCTCTGATCTATCTATCTATCTATCTATCTATCTATCTATCTATCTATCTATCTATCTACCTGCTCACTCTCTCTGATCTATCTATCTATCTATCTATCTATCTATCCTGCTCACTCTCTCTGATCTATCTATCTATCTATCTATCTATCTATCTATCTATCTATCTATCCTGCTCACTCTCTCTTATCTATCTATCTATCTATCTATCTATCTATCTATCACGTTCTCTTTATTCCGCATCTCTCTTTCTCTCTATGCCTCTGCTTTTTCTATTTCCTTATCTATATTTATTCTCCAGATTTCTCACACAGTCTCTCTCTCTCTCTCTCCCTCTCTCTCTCTCTTTCTCTCTCTCTCATAGTCACTGACTCATAGCTTTTTTTTGTCGCTAGTTACGCACCGACATTCATGAAGCAGACCACATGAAAGAAGCATTTGAGGTAAATGCTTGTTGCTCGTCGTTTTCATTAATGTGTTCACATGTGGAAGCTTTTTATATAAATTGTCTAAACGTAGTGAATTTAAAACCAGCGGGATAAGGAATGGGCTCCGTCAGGTTTTCTTGCCTTAGGCACCTCGCTGTTGCTGACTGGGCTCTATTATAACACAGGTTCGCTCTGTGAGTGTTGAAACACTAGGTCAAAGTACGATGGTCTTGGCTTGAAAAAAAGGCAGCCATGCTGAAGATGAGAAAGTACTTCAAGTCGAAGCAGTTCTCCACTAGGCGTGCGCATAGTGTAACAGATCATGACAATCGCACTAATATCCTTTGGAAAGCTATACATCCAACTCATCTCCTATTCCAGCTATGAGTAAATTAACTTAAATAGCTCAATAGCCTGACTGAGCTCTATTACCTACAGATGGTAAACGAAGAAAAATCTGAATCTAAAAGAGGGATGGGTTTCACCAGGTAATTCTTGCCCTAGACATGTCATTGTTGCTGACTGGACTCTATTACCTACAGGTGGTAATTACTCTAAGAAAAGAAAACAAAACTGAATTCAAAACCAGCTTGAAGAGGGATGGGTTTCGCCAGGTAATTCTTGCCCTAGACATGCCATTGTTGTTAACTAGACACTTTTACCTACAGGCGGTAACTACTCTAAGAAAAGAAAAGAAAACTGAATTCAAAACCAGCTTGAAGAGGGATGGGTTTCGCCAGGTAATTCTTACCTTAGAGATGCTATTGTTGCTGACTAGGCTCTATTACCTGCAAGTGGTAAACGCTGTAAGAGAAGAAAACAAAACCAAATTCCAAAACAGCTTGAAGAGTTATGGGCTTTACCAGGTTATTCTTGCCCTAGACACGCCATTATTGTTGACTGGACTCTACTGCCTACAGGTTGTCACCACTTTAAGTGAAGGAAACAAAACTGTTCCATCTGCAAAGGCGCCAAGATCTGACTGTACGGCTCTATTCTCCAAGATAAGGTGATCTATGCCAGTGAAAGAAGACGAACAAAATCAGCGACCTCTATTTCTGACTGATTCTTTGCAGATCCCAATCTTTGAACTTCCTTATTTGTCGCATGATCGGTCTTATTATTCCCAGTATTCGTTGGCAGAACCAAACCACAAACTTTTGAAGAGAAATAATATTACTTTAATTTATTTTGATACAGGATTTCTTAAACGATTTCATTTAATTCTTATTTCATTTAAATCTGCCATTCTTAATGAAGACGATGAAGAAAATCGATGAGAGACTTTTAAAACCGATATTTCTCAAAAGAAAACCCGCAAAAATATTGCTGATTCAATAATCGGTTATTTTGAGAAAATGTAATAATTTTTTTTTAAATTGTCTAGATAAATCTAAACTTATAAATGAAACTTTGTGTGTGTGTGTGTGTGTGTGTGTGTGTGTGTGTGTGTGTGTGTGTGTGTGTATCCGCTAACTATAAACTCCGAAACGGCTGAACCGATTTTCTTGAAAATTTACACAGCTGTACTATAAGCGTCTGCGAGTGTTCTTAGCTAGGTTTTGTGTCGAGATACCCCAGATAAATATCAAAAATCAATAATCGAAAAAATCGGGTTATAGAAGGAGTGGTCCGATTTTAATCAAATTTGATACACTCATAGACAAAGACATAAGAAACGATATTCAGAAGTTTCAAGGTTGCAGTTCTTACAATAGTGCAGAAAATTGATACTATATATATATAAAAAGCAAGATGTTTGTGTGTGTGTCTGTTTATCTGCCTGTATGTCTATTTTTCAGCCCTTTTATTTTAGTTGTTGCTTCGGGTTTGGCTCTAAGTAGGTATAATTGTAGTTCTTAGTCTCAGCCATGATACCATTTACTCAGAGGACTTATTTAACCTTCAAAATTCACTTTACGACGAAAAAGACTTATTTGATATCGATACCAGGAAATCAAAATTTGACTTGCATCCATTCATTTTTCTTTCAGCTACGGTTTCGCTTTAACTACAAACAACTATTGCTTTTTAGTCTTTCGTGCCAACGTCCAAAGAGTCTAAGCTCGAGGACCATGGATTAGTTTTAAAGCTTTCATTGCACCCGAACAACGCCGGGCTATACTGCTAGTTATTATATAGATTTTTACATTATTGGAAACTTAGTTCACAAAAATTATTGCAGTAGTCATATATTCAAAGACTCTAATATAAAAACGGATGTGCTTTGTGGTGCACTGGATATCGGCTCGGAACGAGAAATCGGAGACCCGAGAACGAATTCTAGTTGAATTCGTTGCATCCACTTACGCGCAAATGGTCGTCTGGGAAAGATATTAGTCTGCCGTTCTCTCTCCAGCTATGAGTTAAACAGCAGGATAGATTGCGTTTTTTATCCTTAGCTTGCCACCAGTCTATCGCAGGAAGTAATGGCAATCTACTGCGGAAAAAACTTCTGCCTAATCAGTCATATCTCTTTCGAGACATGATCGCCCAAGCTGACTGGATATAAAAGTGAAAAGAAAAAGCAATTTATAATGGTTAGTCGTAGCTTTTCAAGTTAAAAGCCCATTTGTAATAAAGGTTATTGCATTCATTTTATGTTTGTTCATTGTAATATTTTTTTAATCATTTCACCCCAAGCAAGGCATTCCACTGCCACTATTGCGCATGGGGCTACATAGGGGAAGGTAAAGAGAAGGGGTGGTTAGATATAGGAAATGTCAGAAGGAATGTGATAGATGGGTAAGGATACCGAGGTTGAGGGTTGGGCAGATGGGAAGAGTGTTTGAAAGAATGGGACTGGGCAGAAGATTATCCCGCAGTAGGTTGCCATTGCTTTCTGCGGTAGACTGGTTGCCGACCAAGGCTATAGAATATTCTGTCCTGACATTTAACTCATAGCTGGAGAGAGAAGAGATAGATTATATTACATTATTATATTAAGTATAATTAGCTAAATGTCAGGACAGAATGTGTTCTATAGCCTTGGTCGGCAACCAGTCTACCGCAGAAAGCAATGGCAACCTACTGCGGGATAATCTTCTGCCTAGTCAGTCATGTCTCGTTTGATACATGATCGCCCAAGCGTGTATCACGTATGGGACTTAACTGACTGACTGGTGGATGGAATATTCAGTGTTACAAAATTTTGACATTTGTTTTGTCTTTGATCTCTAAGAGTTAATTCTTAATTGTTTATGTCTCGAAAGCAAAACAAAACAAAAAAAACGACTATTGCTCCCATCAAAATCTGCTATGGTGACCTGGACATCGACCGCTGAATCTAATCTATTTTCCATTACATCCCGGACAGATTCAGTGCTAAGTCGTTGAGGGAGAATTTTTCTAAAACTTTCTAAAAGTTTCAAGAACTTTCAAGACCTTTCAAAGAATTCTAGAACGTTCTGGCAATATAGATGGTAGCAGAGTTCGGATACCCTTAGACAAGATATCATTCCAGCTTTTCTCTCTCCAGTAATGGATTAAATAGCAGGACAGATTGGGTTCTATAGCCTTGGTCGGCAACCAGGCTACTGCAGAAAGAAATGGCAACAAACTGCTGAAAAACTCTTCGGCCTAGTCAATCATGATCGCCTAAAAATGTATCGTGTATGGCACACAACTGTCTGAGATGTTTTTTAATCATTTCACCCCAAGCAAGACGGTACTGCCACTGATGTGCAGGGGGCTACATAAGAGAGTTAAAGTTTTAGACAGGGGGAGAGTGAAGATAAAGACAAACCAGCCAGATGGAGCGAAAGAGAAAGGGCATGAGAAGGATGTAAAGACAGTTGCGAAGGTAGAAAGAAAGGAAAAACAAAAAAAACCAAGATACACGGGGTGATGTAGAAAGGACTGGAGTTAAGTGGATATGAGATGGGAATTGACTTTGCATTTACATTCCTAGTGGTTGTAGCCGTCAAGGAAGCAAGTATATGGAAGAGAGTTCCACAGGCGAGAAGCAAGAGAAAAGAAGCTGTGGAGTAGAATTGTCGACTGCATTTAGTTGATCTAACTGTAAAAGGTTGGGACCTTATTGCCATTCTGGTTGCCCGAGTAAATGTGGAGGAAGCACAAGTGACCGAAGTTCGTCAGAGTAGAAGCCATGAAAATATTTATAGAAGAGACGAAGGGAAACCACATCCCGACGGTGAGAAGTAGCTGAGCCGAGCTGTCAGGTCGGGACCAATCACATTACAGATTCTCCTTTGGAGACGAACAGCAGAGGCGCCTGACCAGATAATTCGTGTAAGTACAAGAAACATAAGATCAACTGTTCATTTTACATATTGCAGTCTAAGTGCTGACGTCATTGACTTCTAACTTTTTTTGTGTGTGTGTAATCGTAGAATAAGTAAACTCTTATTTTGAATCAAATGTGGTCTTCTTCCTACTTTCCATAATGGCGATGTTCACATTCGTCAGTTTTTTTTTAGCTAATTTTCAGAAATATCATTTTTCTGGTCATAAAATCAAAATTTGAAAGTGTTGTATCCCGGGAGGGTATAAACACAAGTGCAAGAAATAACTCTTAACACTGAGGATATATAAATAGATATTTATTATACCTCAGTACAATAAACCAAATACAAGTACACCAACAAACAGTTAACACGAATAACAATTAAGAAGCCAATGTCTCTGTATAGGACGTATGCGTCCGTCTTGAGAAGTAGGCTTCCGTCTAGTGACGACTAACTCTCGTCTAAGGCCGATGGCTTTCGACTCTCGTATAATGACGAATAATCTCGATCACTCCCATGTAATGACGAAAACTCTCGTATAGTCACGAACACACTCGATCTCTCTCGAGCGCTCTCCCTGTAGTACGTTCTCGTCTAGGTCTTTTATGACCCGGGCCATACCCATTCCGGGGTAGAACCAGGATATTCCTCTACAACAATATTCCTCCAGAACAGAAAGAAATGTTAATCATTTTTTATATTTTCTTGACATAAGCAAATAGAAACACTCAACAAGTGTTTACTCGTGCAACCAGAATGACAACTGGGTCCCCCCTATTCACAGTTAGGTTAGCCAAATGCAGACGACAATTCTACTCCTGCAGCTTCTTCTCTCGCACTTCCCGCCTGTGGAACTCGCTCCCATATTCTTGCTTTCCTGACGACTACAACCCCCAGAAATTTAAATGCAACGCCAATACTCATCTACTAACCACTTGACTCTAGCTCTTTCCCCACCCCGTATATCCTTCCCTTTCTCTCCCCGCTTGCAACTGTCACCACACCTGCATTTTCACCTTTCTCTTGCTTCTTTCTAATTGGTTTATAATCCTCTTCTCCCTCCTCTAATTAATTTTCTTTCAGTTATGGAGCCCCCCCCCCCACGCACATCAGTGGCATTTACGCCTTCCCCGGGGTGAAATGATTAAAAAAAAGTCCTGTTTTACAGTGATTGTTTGAGAAAATCAAAACGCTAACAGACTTTTAACTTTAGCCGTCTTGTTAAAATTAGTTACCAAAATTCAAAGAAAATGCTAAATTTAGTTATTTAAAGGAGTTTGACGGAGATGCTTCTGACTTAGGAATACCTTCTAATGATCACAGGCATGAATAAAAAAAATCTGATCTAGTAAGCGTCTTTTAAAGAAAAATAGAATCTCAAATTATTGTAAAGTTCTTTGTAGCCGAGAAAAAATTGCCTTTATTAAACTTTCTGAAGTGCGCAGGACGGTAGACGAAATAAATACTGTTTAAATATAGTTAATTTTTCAAGAATAAAATTTTGCTTCTGAAATCAGCCATTATTTTTGCAACAACCTAATAGATAGATAGATAGTTGAAATCGCTACACTATTCGAATGCACCAATCGAATGCGTATATATGTATGCAATGGCACACATATGCATATATATGCCGAGCCCCATATATGTTTGTGTGAGCCCTGATGAGCGGACGCATATGTGTGTGTCTTTGCGCACGTCACTGGGTGTACAAATGTGTATATATGTCTGCATCTGTCACGACAACAAATTTTTCCTCCCACTTCCACAACATTACACCAATATACGCAGCCCTACGTATAGCCAATTTAAAAAAATAATAATCAGTTTGTCTCACGATTGCAAGAGCGTGAAATCCAGGGTCACAAACTTGTGGGGTTTGATACATTCACACCCCCACACACACATGGTCATTCAGCGTTCACGTGATAACCTTAGTTCCCGCGTAAACGCGTGCCGATAAAAGCGGGGAACGTCACGTGTTACGCCAGTTAGGATTTTGTCCCGGGCAAGAGCAGACATGTTTCCCTAACTCACACAAACACACGCGCACTAATTGCGAATTTTTATTTCTCATCAGCATGCACACACAACACTAAAAAACTCCAATTGGAAACAGACATTAACACTATCCACATTAACTTTCGTTCAAACCGGACTTTACATAAAATAACTTTCTACCGGACATTTTACGTTTCTGTCCAGACAAAGGGAAAGAACTTTTCTTTCCTTACTTTTATGCATGCTCTCAACACTATGTAACCTTTGTTAATATATTGTTTTTCTGGTTACTTTCGCCTTTTCGTCCTTCTTATTTTCTGCATTATTTCATGCCTCAAGTTACGCCGAGTCGACTCGTAAAACTAAATATAAATCTAAAATAGAGAGGACCATTCGTCCTATACAAATGGTGACCGCCGACGTGGTTCGATTCATCGTTGGAAATGGCACTCAGCATTTCTTCTTCGTCTATCAACAAGAACTACTATTCAACGTCGTTAGCTCCCAATTTTTTCCACAGGACTCTACATAAGATGGTGACCACACACAGAATTTTTACAATCGCACACTAGACAGCACAACTGTCATCTCTCTCTCCCAGGTTCTCTAGAAAAAGAATGTCGCATCTAGCCGTTACACTCTCTTCTGGCATTGATCCTGCTTTCCAGCAGTAGATCAGCCATCGAGGCCCCTAGACACGCTTCTGTTATTGATCCTGCCTTCCGTCGGTAGATCAGCCATCGAAGCCATCACACCCGCCTCTGGTCCTGATCCTGCTTCGGCAGTCGAATCGGCCACTCGGAGTCGCAGTAGGTCCTGATCATACTTCGACTCGGCCCTGTTTAGGGATTCCGTTACCCTTCGGTACGGTCTCGCACCCGCGATGACCATAACTCGACTCGGCCCTGTTTAGGGATTCCGTTACCCTTCGGTACGGTCTCGCACCCGCGACGACCATAACTCGGCTCGGCCCTGTTTAGGGATTCCGTTACCCTTCGGTACGGTCTCGCACCCGCGACGACCATCGCTCGACTCGGGCCTGCTTAGAGACTCCGCCTTTCCTCAGGTATCCTCCACTGGCACGAGCTCGCCTTCACGCTCGCCACTCCGACCTAGACCCGAAGACGGAACGTCCCGAACCAGCCAGGCGACTCATCCAGCATCTCCAGCGGACTAGCTACCGCAACAAACGCCATAGCTCGATCCGGCACTGGACGAGGTCTCACCGCTCGCTGTAGAGGCTACCACCCTTCGGACCTGAAGACTAACCCGAACTACATCTTGTATCGACTCCCGAAAATAAAACCAAAGTCGTTATTGTTTTTACCTCTGCCTTTGTCTCCTCATTCTTGGCTGTTTCACACTAAACTAAAATTCAAGTTTGCAGAGTCGACTTCCTCCCGGACTCGACCCCGCAACAAACTCACACTTCTCTACACTGATATTGAGCGCTTTCAAATAAGTACCGCGCATATTAATATATAAATAATATAATATATATAAGAATTGCATATATATATATTGATATTTATAATCATATTAGCAGTATAGCCCGGCGTTGCTCGGGTGTAATGAAAGCTTTAAAACTAATCCATGGCCCTGGAGCTCAGACTCTTTCGACGTTGGCACGAAAGACTAAAAAGCAATAGTTGTTTCCAGTTAAACGAAACCTTAGACTGAAAGAAAAATGAATGGTTGTAAGTCAAATTTTGATTTCCTGGTATCGATATAAAATAAGTCTTTTACGTCGTAAACTGAATTTTGAAGGCTAAATAAGTCCTCTGAGTAAATGGTATCATGGCTGAGACTAAGAACTACAATTATACCTACTTAGAGCCAAACCCGAAGCAATAACTAAAATAAAAGGGCTAAAAATATAGAGATATACAGGCAGATAAGCAGACACACACACAAACATATTGCCTTTTATTATCAATTTTCTGCACTATTTTAAAAACTGCAACCTGGAAACATCTGAATTTGTTTCTTATGTTTTTGTCTATGAGTGTATCAAATTTGATTAAAATCGGACCACTCTTTCTATAACCCGATTTTTTAGATTATCGATTTTCTATATTTATCGGGGGTACCTCGACACAAAACCTAGCTAAGAACACTCGCAGACACTTATAGTACAACTGAGTAAATTTTCAAGAAAATCGATTCAGCTGTTTCGGGGTCTATAGGTAACGGACACACACACACACACACACACACACACACACACACACACACACACATATATATATATATATATATATATATATATATATGTATATTCCAATTTTAAACGAGTTATTTCGCTACCCAGGTTTCTACCATGAGTGGTGTCTTCAGGCGATTTTTAATAATTGATTTTACCGTTTACCGTTCTTCTATTTAAGAACGCTCTTGTAACTGTGTTTTATTTGAACGTTCACGTGCCAGGGAATTTATGAACGCGTAATTTTTAAATTAAAACGGATTATGGCGTTTTCATCAATGGCTGTATGAACCTAAGAGGTATTACTTAAGAGGCATTTAGTCATAATTTCCGTTCTTAAGAATCGCCTGAAGACATGGTAGAAACCTGGGTAGCGAAATAACTCGTTTAAAAATAGAAAATATTCAATAGTTCTACAATATAATTGTATCGAACACTTTTTAATACAAATGTGCACTGGTCTAACCCTATTATGACCAAAAACTAAATTTTTGGTCATAATCGGGTTAGACCAGTACACATTTGTACACACACACACACACACACACACACACACACACACACACACACACACACACACACATATATATATATATATATATATATATATAAGTGGGCACTGAATTCAACATCCAGAGGGGACAGTCTGTTTCATGCTAAACGCAATCGTCTTATGTTTGCTCTATAACCTGAGAGTAGAATTTTAAAAAATGAAGTGGTTTGTGATTTTAGGATTGGAATATTTGTGGTGGTTTTGGTCAGATCACAGAGAATGTCACAAAGAGGTAGTAAGATGACCTTTGCAGAGGTAATAAGACAGATAGGGATTAGGAAGAATTCTAATTCTTCCTAATGCTAAGCAAATTGATGATAACAAACAATATTGAGGGGAAAGAACTGAAAAGACAGATGGAAAGAAAGAGGAGAAAGAGTGTAGCTTAAAAATGGCTGTAGTGGGATTAGTTTAGGGGAAAAGACGAGTCGTATGTCTGTAAATATTGGGCCGCAAAAAGAGGTCAGCTTGATAAAAGAATCAAAATTAATTGTTGTGGGTAGGAAAACTAGGAAATGATTAATACAAACGGGACAAAATCATTTAAAAAGAAATAAGCGAAGTATTAAAAAGATAGAAAAGAAAAATTAAAGAAAGAAAGAAAGAAAGAAAGAAAGAAAGAAAAAAAATTATAGATCGAATGGGAAAAGAATACAGTAGATGATAATGAAAGAAAAGGCACAATGGGAAAGAGGAAAACATAGAAAAGAACGAAAGAAGTAAAAACAGGACATCAAATAATAAAAAAGAAAAGAAAGCGTTGTATAAAGAAAGAAAGAAAGAAAGAAAGAAACAAACAAACAAACAAACAAACAAAGAAACAAAGAAAGAAACAAAGATGAAAGGAAGAAAGTAGGGAAGAAAATCATATAAAGATAACAGAAGGTATTAGAGCATGAAAGAAAGAAATGGAAAAACGAAAATGAAAGAGATAAAAAGGAAAATTAAATACGAAAGAGAAAACAAAACCAGTCTGAAAAAAAAAAACAAAGAAAAAAGAAAGAAAAAATATCGCATTAGAAAGAGAAAGAAAGAGCCAAAGAAAGAATGAATAAAATGAATGAAAAGAAAGTGTCAAAGTATGAATTAATATAATGAATGAATGAATGAATGAATGAAAAATAAGAAACAAGAAGACAAAGAGGAGAAAAAAGAGAAAGAAAAATCATGTGAGAAAGAGAAAAGAACGCTCACTGTTATTAAAGGAAGGAAGGAAGGAAGGAAGGAGAGAAACAAAGGTTGAACATAATCATTCAAAAAATGACAAATGGCTTTCATTACTAAATATTTACAGAGAAAGAATTCTAGGTTTTTTCTTTTCAGCTGTCTTAAAATGAAGAAGAAAAATTTGCTCATATTTTTTCGAATTATTTACCCTTATCAGTCATTTTGAGTGCCATAAGTGATACACGCTTGGGCGATCATGTCTCGAAAGAGACATGACTGACTGGGCAGAAGATTATCCCGGTTGCCATTGCTTTCTACGGCAGACTGGTTGCCAACCAAAGCTATAGAACCCAATCTGTCCTGTTATTTAACCCATAACTGGAAGGAATAGGCGGATTAATACCTTTCCCAAGGGTATTTGCGCGTAAGTGAATGCAATGAATTCAGCTGGAATTCGAACTCGGCTCCCCGATTTCTCGTTCTGAGCCGATATCCACTGCACCACAACGCACATCCGCTATTTATCCTTATAACCCAATAATAAAGATATCTGCATCAATATTGTTCCAAATCTGCCCGAAGATTTATATTAGAATTAGAATCTACTGTTTGCATTTGATGCACCGTGGTGGTGGTCGTGGTGGTCGTGGTGGTGATGGTGGTGGGGAGGGTATTGTCCTTCAAAAAAAGTAGACTCACAACATTGTAAAGAAAGAAAACTATTGACATGACATCAGCTCAAGTTTCCGAGATACAAATAAAGTTTATTATCTTCCATGGATGATGAATAAAGATCATGTTGTATTCATGTCGTGTTTGTTGAGAATAAAAAGTCTGAAGAAATAAAATCATAATTCAGAGTCTACTAATTCAAAATCTACCAAATGTCTACTCTGCTAACGAAAAGTACTGATTGGCTCAAGGCGGTTAAGGTTCAACTGAGAAACCAAGAGGCATAGTCTGGGACTAGGGAACACGAAGAAACATAAAGAATATTACGTTAGAAAGAAAATCCTGTTACATTTGAAAATGGAAAAGAACCAAATACTTCTATGCTCTCAAGTGAGTTTTTTCAAGATATTATAATGTAATTCAATTTCAGTTAAGTGCCATACGTGAAACGCGCTTGGGGGATCATGTCTCGAAATACATATTCCAGTGTATATCATCATTGTGATTCAAGAAAAAGTGTTGTATTAAGTGCGTTGTCAAAGAGAAAAAAAATTTAAAAATAAATATTTCTTTGGTAAATTGGCATTCAGTCAGTCAGTTAAGTGTTATACGGGATACATGCTTGGGCGATCATGTCTCTTTCGAGACATGACTGACTGGACGGAAGATTATCCCGCAGTAGGTTGCCATTGCTTTCTGCGGTAGATTTGTTGCCAGTCAAGGCTATAGAACCCAATCTCTCCTGTTATTTAACCCATAACTGGAAGGAAGAGACGGATTAATACCTTTCCTAAGAGTATTTGCGCGTAAGCGAATGCAACGAATTCAATGGAATTTGAACTCGGCTCCTCGATTTCTCGTTCCAAGCCGATATCCACTGCACCACAACGAACATCCACATAATTCAATTTACTTGGCGTAAATTTCTTCAGGTATTGTTACAAAGAAACCAATATTAATTTTAATATCTTCAGATTTAATGAAGTATTTGTCCTCTAAAAATGCTGAAATGAATTTAAAAGACGACAGCCAGAGTGATGAAGATCTGAATAGTTTGAAGGATGACGAAAAAACTCACATAGTTAATACTATAATTTTTTCCTCAGCATCCCCAGAAATAGATAGTGTAGCACGAGTATCACGAGTACCACGAGTACCACGAGTACAAGAGCACCACGCCTTCATGATTAACCAATGATGGTCGTTTTAACTTATTTTTTATTAAGTTAGAAAAAAAAATTCCTGACACATTTTTTCTATAATCGTATCGCCCCAAACAAGGCATTTAACTGCCACTGTTGAGCAGGGGGTTATATAGAAGGTAAGTTATGAGAAAGAGTGACAGGTTACAGGGGGTGTCAGGAGAAGGATGAGAATACTTATAAGGGTAGAGTGAACGAAGAAAGGAGCATGAGAGAGAGAGAGAGAGAGAGAGGGCGGGAGGCAAGTTAGTGAGAAAGTAGATGACTATTGATTTACATTTGAATTCTTGAAGATTGTAACTGTCGGGAAAGCAAGTAAACGGAAGGGAATTCCACAGGCAGGAAGTACGAAAGAAGAAGCTGTGGAATAGAATTTGCGTTTACAATTTATTGGCTTCACCGTGAAAGGGTGGGACCTAATTGCTAATCTTGTTGCTCGAGCAAATTCATATGTATTCTCATCCTTCTCCTACCCTCTTCCTGACCTGTCACTCTTTCTCATAACTTACCGTCTTGGTAATCCCCTCCTCAACAGTGGCAGTAAAATGCCTTGCTTGAGGCGACACAATTATAAATTATAAAATAAAATAAAATAAAATAAAAATAAAAATAAAAGTAAGAATATACCTTTGCATAAAATTAAAAAAAGTACTGATAGATATATAGAGAGGAAAAAAAAGAAACAGTGGAGAGCCTTAACTGTTCATGTTATGAAAAGATATATCTCATAGGCAGATAGGTTTTTCTTTTCATGTGCTGCGTCTCTTCAAGACGTAAGTGCTCACGGCTCTCCACATCTTCCTCTATCTTGTAGCTCTTAATAGCTTTTGTCTTGCTTTTTTCCCCCCAAACTTTGCTCAGACGTTCACTTACATCTAGTATATCATGCGCTGTTTTCCCTTGTCTCTCTTTCCTTCTATTAACCCTCTGAGTATCAGATTCTCCAAGCCCTCTTTCCCTATTACAAGTCCCAGAAACTTTAGCTGTATCTTCCTGAGTATAAGGTTATTTTAGGTTTCATTCTCTCCAAAAAGTTGTCGTCGCTCATATTTTCGGCCCATGGTATCCTCAACATCCTTCTGTAGAACTACATCTATGTTGCTTCGAGTCTTTCCGTCATTTCTGAGAAGATTTTCGAGCATTCACTGCCATATAGGAGAACAATGAATTTTTCCGTCTCTCAGTTTTCTACTCAGCTTTTGGAGCGTATCTTTGGCTCTGCTAATTGTTCATTAGCAGGGCCAAAGATGTGCATTGTGGTGCAGTGGATATCGGCTCGGAACGAGAAATCGAAGAGCCGAGTTCAAATTCCAGTTGAATTCCTTGCATTCACTTACGCGCAAATACCCAAGGGAAAGGTATTAATCCGTCTCTTCCTTCCAGTTATGGGTTAAATAACAGGACAGATTGGGTTCTATAGCCTTGGTTGACAACCAGTCTACCGCAGAAATCAATGGCAACCTACTGCGGGATAATCTTCTGCCCAGTCAGTCATGTCTCGAAAGAGACATGATCGCCCAAGCATGTATCCCGTATAACACTTAATTAACTGACTGAATGCCAATTTACCAAAGAAATATTTATTTTTAATTTTTTTTCTCTCTTTGACAACGCACTTAATACAACACTTTTTCTTGAATCACAATGATGATATACACTGGAATATTCAGTTGAAACTTCAGTTCATAACTGAATGTCACACTTCGCGATCCCTCCTCGAAAATATGAATTGAAAAATAGGTTAAATAAATATAGAGACGTACTGATCTCTCTATATGCACATACGTGCGTACATCTATCTGCGCGTCCATTAACATACTAGTCTAAAGAGAAGATGTCATGTAAAATGAAAGAAAATATGACTAAGACTTTTTACTTGTTTTATGCATTACTGGTCGTTAGAATATAAGGTGGACCACTTGGATTTTGCACCAGTAACTGCAGCACGAGTGTTTAATATGCAATGCTCAGTTACCTCCCTTACACCGAAGATAAATATGTGTTTATCAATTGATTTTCATTTTGACATTTTGATAGACAGCAAGCTCTCAATCACAGCTATGCATTAACACATGTTATAATATTCCGGTTAATGTTAATTATTCACCCCATATATATATATATATATATATATATATATATATATATATATATATATATATATATATCGGCTATCTATTATATATATATATATAATAGAAACTCAAATGTAAAAACCACAAATTTATTCGCCTGAAGAGAGTCAATTTTAGACTCGAAACACATGTAGCGTCATCGACAATTAATGTTTCATAACATGTATAATTACAAAAACAATAAATATACACTTTAAAGAAAACGTTCACGGCTTTTCACACTTTTTATTCTATACTAATTACTCTCGTTCTTTATTCGATATATATATATATATATATATATATATATATATATAGTCTAAACTATCACCCGGTTCACACTCCACCCACGTCTATTGAACAGGTGTAGAGGCTCATCCCTTGTTCTCTGCTTAGGATGTGGTTTCCGGTTTTCCGGTTTTCTCTTCTAATCTTAACTTTTTTTTTTTTCAATTGGAGTAGATAGACTAAACTATCGCCCGGTTCACACTCCACCCACGTCTATTTAATATGTGTAGAGGCTCATCCCTGTTTAGGATGTGGTTTCCGGTTTTCTGTCCTCTTACGTAGCCCCCGGCACATCAGTGGCGTTACCGCCTTGCTCGGGGTGATATGATTATATATATATATATATATATATATATATATATATATATATATATATAATCATATCATATATATATGGGGGGTGATAGAGATAGAGAAGCAGATATATATATTCTATATAAATATATATACATAGTGAGAATTAGTACAAATAAAAAGTTTGTCACTTAGCTAATTGATATATATATATAGTTACTTGAATTAATATATATATACATATATATGAGGTTGAACTCATGTGTGGCATTATTATTCAGGTGGTAATAAAAGAGTACACAATGTAATGCGAACAGAGTTATTATATATGTAGAGTCGCCGACTGACGCCATTTCGGTCGGGTTTCAATCCTGGGTTAAAAAAAGCAATCGGAGTCTAACCGTACTGATGAGCTGTGATACAGCGAAACAGATCTGTCTGCGGATGACAATATATATATATCATTCCAAGTGAAGAAGACTCAAGGTTTTTTAATGTAAAATTGACATAACCATATATATATATATATATATATATATATCTACACTACCGGCCCTAATTTTTAAGCCACCCAATTTTTTTTACAGGAAATGATGTATTACATACTATTTTTAGTATTTATTGTCAGGTGGATAATTCCAAATGAAAGTAGAATTGTTCTTTTGTTAATACTGCACAATAACATGTGCATCAAATGAACTGTTCTGGTGTCCAGTTTTTGTGATCTCTTCCCCATGCTAGTCTATTAACTGGCCGATGCAAAGGCTTCCTGGTTGCCTAGTAAAATTTTGCAAAGTAATAATAACAAAAAAGACATTCCATTTTCATTTAGAATTATCCACTTGGCAATAAATACTAAAAATAGTATGAAATGCATAATTTTTTTAAAAACTGGGGTGGCCTAATAATTATGGTCGGTAGTATATATATATATATATATATATATATATATATATATATATATATTGTCTTACGTCAATGTCACACATCGGAGTTTCATGCACTATGCAATCATCAGGTGCATTTTTCAAACTGACAGTTTAATAGATTTGAATTTAAGCTCACTTGATGTTCATGGGAGTTAAATCTTCTAAAGTTAGGTCACTGTTTTTAAATAACAAGAGTAAAAATATAAATAATCTAAGATTATATATAGATAACAAACTCAAATTTTAATTCTAACTAATTCTAATTAAAATAAAAATTTAAAATTTAAAATATCAAAAAATATTGAAATGCAAGGCGAAGAAATCAAAATTATTAATATTGATATCTAAGAAAGAAAGAAAGAAAGAAAGAAAGAAAGAAAGAAAGGGGGAAGTAAGGGAGTGAGAAAAGAGATAGAGAGACAGAGAAAGAAAGAAGTAAACATATAGAGGAATCTATATTAAACAGGGTCTAAGAATTTAAGTAGTCATTAAATCACATTTTTTGTTAAGTAGATTGGGATTATTTATATGGTTTAAGCTGACAAGTTTTTCTAATTGGCATCTCCTTTTCCATTATAAGATTTGGATTTAGTGACGATATTCCTGATAATAATTGGATTCTTGTTATTGTTTTTTTTTTTTAATTTCCTATAATATAAGGATAAAGTAGTGATTTCACTTTATTTACGGTTATTTAAAGACAACATATGATTGTTAAGTCTCATCTTCCAGTTTTCAGAAGTGATTCCAAAGTAAAATCTATTATCTTCCGAATGAATTCGAACTCAATAAAGAATACATTCGGACATACATTAGCCATTCAATTACCGGTTTTATTTTTTCGGAATTAGCGATTATTACTTGAAAGATCATTATTGTCATTAGTAGGGCGACTGATATTATTTATTTAGGTAGACCAAGTATATATTTCATCTCCTAGTATTATATGTTTTAACGCAACTATATATATATACTTTTAAGGATAGAACGTATGCAAATATAAAAGTGGGTATATATATATATATACATACATACATACATAGTCATCCGCAGACAGATCTGTTTCGCTGTATCACAGCTCATCAGTACGGTTAGACATCCGATTGCTTTTACCTCAGAATTGAAACCCGACTGAATTGGCGTCAGTCGGCGATTCTACCCCTGAGCCATGGGCATTCGGTAGAAGTAGGGAGACGTTTTAGCGTATGATGTATCATATGCCAGTAGTTAGAGTGTTCTAATTCATTACTGAATGAGCGATGCGTATATGCTAGAGTAATTAGTGTTTTTTTCAAAATCTACCTTTCTTCCAGAGTGCCCTATCAGGGTGGGAGAGCATAAATAATTCTCCACAGACAGATCTGTTTCACTGTATCACAGCTCATCAGTACAGTTAGTCATCCGATTGCTTTTATATATGTATACAGATAGACAGATAGATAGATTTGAACAGAATAGATGTCATATTACACCTTACACCTTAGAATTCTTTCGGACAACACATTATCAAAAGCATTGGCATTTTTTTTTTAAATTTCCAACGTACGCTTTTGATAATGTATTGACCGAAAGAATTCTAAGGTGTAAGTTAAGGTGTACTATGAATTCTGTTCTGTTCAAATCTATATGACTTTTCTGTGGCTACAAATCTATATATATATATATATATATATATATCATCCTTTGGTAATGGCTTATGTAAGCCGAAAGCTCAAACCTGATAAAAAAATCCACAATTATTGCGATTTCATGTCGTCTTTTCATGACAACACTATCAAGCTAATCAGATCATACGAAAGGATCTTACACAAAATAAATAGACAGAACTTGTCTATATTATTCAATGAAACCTGTATTAATGAAAAAATGCTACCAAAATACACACAATATATATATATATATGTGCGTGTGTGTGTGTGTGTGTGTGTGCGTGCGTGTGCTTTGCGCATAAAAAATTATTGCCAGTATTTTTGCTATAAAAATGTATGTTTATACTTTTATGCAGTTAAAATACTTTTAGACAGTTTTGTTATAAAAATGTATTTATGTATTTATACTTTGTTACAGTTATTTCAGACAAAAACAAAATAGAAATTTAGTAGTTTACAATAGATTAAAAACACAAATATTAGATGTGGGGTTTAAACTAAAATGTAGGGAGCTCGATCATGTTTATTAAATTGGCCTTGTGCCAATCATAATGAACCTCTCACAATTTAAAATTATCAGAAGCTTGAAAAGAGTAAAAAGTTTCATATGTGTGTTTGGGGGTTTCACTGTTAGCCCATAGATGGGAACCTAACAGGTTCTACCACTCCGGGTGGACATGAGAACCACAGCAATTAAAATATTGAAGTCATTAGGAATTTATTTTGCGAAACACAATATATATATATATATATATATATATATATATATATATATATATATATATATAAGGATCAGACGACTCACCAGAGTTCTTAAAATCTTGGACAACAGATGATGACTTCTCGCAGGAGGAAAGCACGAGGCAACAAAGCATTTATTATATAGTTTAGAGAGAACAAGAGCCAGTTTAGTGAGCACACTTCTTAATTACTATTTCAGGGATATTATCGGGTCCACATAGTTTGTGGGAATTTAGGTTAAAGATGATTGCAGAGTGCATGGAAGGAGTTATATGCATATCACTCAACAGAGACTCAATTTAAAGTGGGTAGTAAGTAACCCGGATGAGTCGAGAGTAGAATTTGACGAGAATTCATGGGTAAAGCATTCGGCAACATCAGTAGAGGATGTTAACACTTCAAATTGATTGATGAAGGGTGAATATAGACCTTACATTTATTTAATACCGTATTACAGAGCCGCCACTAATCACTAGAGCCAAATTTGTTAGAAACCATACTGTAAACAAGGTCTTTTCACCTTTGAGGACATTGATATTTATCACGAGCAGCAACGAATAGGCTCTTGTTATGTTGAGAGCTGTCACATGGGTATAGCCAAAACTGTATGATATAGCAGCTAAGCATGCTGGTGTGAGCATTGTGGTTTCATCTGGTATTTCCGGGAAGGGATGGAATCGTTCAGGTCTTTTTTGGTCCAAGAAGAAACCTCAGTGGCGCAATTGAGTTTTTGAAGATGCCAGTCCATGGGACGTCACGAAGAAAATCACGGAGTGAGTTCTAATCAGCATGCTGGAAACGGAAAGGTATTATGAATAAAGGGTTTCTGATTCATAGATGACGGAAACGGAATATCAATAGCTACCACAGAGTGGTTCGAGTTACCAAGAGGGTTGGTTTGCAAAGCTCGGCTACAGCAAGGAGAGAAGGTAAGATTTAAATCAGGTATTGAAGACTGTTGCTCAGTTTGGCTAAGGAAACGGGTAGGGAAGTCCATGATTTGAGCCGGGGATTGGGCAATAGAAACATTTAATGTCTTAATACGGATAAGATAGACCAAACTCTCGCCCGGTTCACACTCCACCCACGTCTATTGAACAGGTGAAGAGGCTCATCCCTTGTTCCCTGTTTAGGATTTGGTTTCCGGCTTTCTCTTTTCCAATCTTTTCACTTTTTTTTTCTTTTTCAATTGGAGTAGATAGACTAAACTATAGCCCGGTTCACACTCCACCCACGTCTATTGAACAGGTGAAAAGGCTCGTCGCTTGTACCCTGTTTAGGATGTGTTTTCCGGTTTTCTCTTTTCCAATCTTTTCACTCTTTCGTAGCCCCCTGCGCATCAGTGGCGTTACCGCCTTGCTCGGGGTGATATGATTAAAAAAAAAATCAGTACCTTTAGAATTTTATAAAAAGATACATAGATAGATATATTTGAAAGTATCCTTCATCAAAGAAAGACCAGGTCACGTTTTCTAGGCTTTGCTGAAATAGAAATATTTCCATAGAGAGACAACACACACACACACACACACACACAGAGACACACACACACACACACAGATACACACAGATATAAAGGGTGAGATGGGTAAATTTTTGTCATTTTATATTTTTAATTTCACGCATGCGCGTTGTTTTTATTTTCTCGACTGTAGAGTATAGTAGAATCAGTTGGGCACCGTCTGTGAGAAAAAGAGTGCCATGACAAAATTCATCCCACCAGAAATTTGAAAACAGCATTTTTTTTTTTTTTGGCATTTGCACCGGAAGCTTCAATATGAACATTTCAGTGTGTTAGGGGCCAATCTGAAGACAGTGCAGAGTATTCGGAAAGAGTTGGGTGAGTCTAATGGTGATTACAAAGATGTTTGGTGTGATCACTCGTGCAGCCGGTGTTATGCCTCCATCCATCTTTCCACAGAGCCTCACACTCAATACGGATGCCAATATCAAGTGCCTTTAGGAGGTTGTGTTGATCTGAAGCAAGAGAGTATCTGCTGGAAGACCCTACGTCTGGACAATTCTGCACAAGCAATAGAACCCAGGCATGGTTGTCAGGCAATTTCTGTGGCTATAACATCTCTTACATCTGACCACCTAACTCTCCAGACTGGAGAAATTGAAATCAAAATATGGAAAAGACCCAGACATAAAGTAGAGTATAGTGAAAACAGCCAAACCTTACAACGGTGGTAAAATATGTAGACTGTGCCAGGAAGAAAAGAGATTATGACTAAGTGTAGCCATACTAATCATGTGTGGGGCCTAAATAAGTGAGAGACAAACAAAACTCCTTGTAACACCAGGGATAACCTGAAGGCAAGGATCGTGGCAGAATTCACCAACTTAAACAAGGAGACCCCCCACCCCGCCAGAAGAAAAAAATCTGCCTGGAATGGTGAAAGGTTTTAAGAGTCAGGGCGCAAATTTACTGCGGATGACCTTGCGATTAAGTCACACTTCAGACATTTACGTCATAGTGAATCATTTTCTTCTCTGATCAGGGTTGCAGCTTTATGTCAAAATTGTGGTCAGTCTCGTTACGGTAGTCAACCAACTTATCTGACGTATTATTTTGTAAAATGTCACTTTCGTGTTCATATAATCTTTTATTTAGATTCCTTGAGGTTTCCCCTTATGTATTTTTACGACCATTATTACAGGTGATGAAGTAAACTCAACCTTCAAGTTTTAGCTTATTGTTTTGTTTAGTACTGACTATTGTTTTCGATGCAGGAGTATTAATTTTTATGAGTCTCCTCATTCCTTTGTATATATATATATATATATATATATATATATATATATATATATATATATATATATAGTTGCATTAAAATGTGTTCAATAGAATTATATTATAGAACCTTTGAATATTCTTAATTTGTAAACGAGTTATTACGAGACCTAAGTTTCTACCATGTGGTGCCTTCAGACGATTTGCAATAACTGTTGCGATGAACAGATTGAGATAGATAGATAGATAGATAGATAGATAGATAGATAGATAGATAGATAGATAGATATGAACAGACTTAGATAGATAGATAGATAGATAGATAGATAGATAGATAGATAGATAGATGAACAGACTGAGATAGATAGATAGATAGATAGATAGATAGATAGATAGATAGATAGATAGATATGAACAGACTGAGATAGATAGATAGATAGATAGATAGATAGATAGATAGATAGATATGAACAGACTGAGATAGATAGATATGAACAGACTTAGATAGATAGATAGATAGATAGATAGATAGATAGATAGATAGATATGAACACACTGAGATAGATGTTCACGCCTCTGTGTTTTATGTGTGTGCCTTCGTGTTCGTAAATGTGCGTGTCTGCTTCCGTTTATCTATGTATGTGCGCTCGTGTGTGTGCGTGTGGTTATATGTGCGTGCATGTGTATGTTTTTAGGTGTATGTGTGCGTCTTTAAGCACAATGAAACCGAAGAATAATAACCAGTCCGATTTTTTTCTTCTTCTTTTCTTCTTTCTCTCACAACCCCCGCCCGCCCCTAGTTCACTTCTCATGAACCACACCACACGGAAAGTCATCGACAGTTTACAGGTCAGCGAGCCTGGGTGACGGCAAGGGCCCGGGTGTCTCCACCGGCTGTGTTTACTTTATTCCCCACAGTTTGACGCGGTGTAGATAAGAAGCGACCTGTCTCGTTGAAATCGTTCGGGAGCTGGCAGTAAGAGGCGTTAGTACTTGGGCAGGATTATGGAAGCATAAGTTTCCCCTCTAGGATTTTTCCCCTTTCTCTGTCTCCTTTTAAGGGGTCTAAAAGCAAGCAGAACAAAATAGAATAGGATGTTGATAGTGATGTTGGTAATAATGTGTATCAGTAACGTTAAGAGTAAGCTATTGTTGCTCACTTAAAAAAAGGGGGGGGGAGCGTATGAATTGTTGTGTTAAGGCTATGGTATTACTCTAGTCTGGGGGTACTTTTATAAAGAAGTGGCCCCAAGAGGAATGTGGTGACATTTAAAACAGAAATAAAGTAGAAATTTATTTTTACCTCACCACAGTAGCACACAGAAGTGGGGGAAGAGGGTGCGACGGCCCCAAATATCCATATCGGTAGTGCATCCAATCAAAGAGTAAAATAAAAATTTAGTTTATATTTAATTTGAATAAAGTCTTTATTTCATGTCTTAACTATACATTGTGGTTCAGTGGATATCTGCTCGGAACGAGAAATCGGGGAGACGAGTTCGAATTCCAGTTGAATTCATTGCATTCACTTACGCGCAAATACCCTTGGGAAAGGTATTAATCCGTCTCTTCCTTCCAGTTATGGGTTAACAAATAAGACAGTTTGGATTCTATAGCCTTGGTCGGCAACCAGTCTACCGCAGAAAGCAATGGCAACCTACTGCGGGATAATCTTCTGCCCAGTCAGTCATGTCTCGAAAGAGACATGATCGCCCAAGCGTGTTTCACGTATGGCACTTAACTGACTGACTGAACTGTTTTTGCATATTTAAAATGTCTTTTTTTTTTCACATTTCTTACTAGATCCTATCAGATTTGCTTAGGGATATATACTCAAGGAATTGGCCCCAGGTATCATCAAACATCACCAAACCCTTGCATGTCACTGCCTCACCCCGAAATAGCGTGGAAAACCCTAAACCGAAAAAAATTAACTGATTTTTGCAAAAGCAATACACAAAACAAATATATAGAGGCACAATGTTTACAAATAATTTTATTTCTTTATTTTAATCGATTCACTCCAATCAAGGTGATAATGCCACTAAGACACAACTGGGAGTTACAGAGAATGAAAAGCCTTTAGAACCAGATACCCAATCCTAAACATGAAACAAGGGATAAACATCTACTGCTGTTCAAAAGACCAAGGAAGAATGTGAACTGGACAATAGGTGAACCTATTTCATCCAGTAAGACAATAAGAAGACTTTAGAATGAAACAGATCGTCAATCCTAACGAGGGAACGCGGAATAAACCACTAGTTTTGTTCAAAACCCCGGGGTGGTGTGTGAACTGGACAAAAGGTGAACCTATCTCATCCAGTAAGAAAATGAGAAGACTTTAGAAGGAAACAGATCCTTAATCCTAACGAGGGAACAAGGAGTAACCCACTAGTCTTGTTCAAAAGCCCGGTGTGGAATGTGAACTGGACAATAGCTGAACCTATCTCATCCAGGAAAAGAATGAAAAGACTATAGAAGGAAACAGATCGTCAATTCTAACGAGGTGATAAAGAATAAACCTCTCGTTTTTTGTTTTTTTTTAAGCCCGGGGTGGAATGTGAACTGGACAATAGGTGAACCTATCTCATCCAGTAAGAGAATGAGAAGACTTTAAAAAGAAACATATCCTCAATCCTAACGAGGGAACAAGGAATAAACCACTAGTCTTGTTGAAAAGTTCGGGTGGAATGTGAACTGAAAAAAATATGCCAACCGCCGTTATGAATATACAGAGAACTATTGCCTCTTGAGCTGTCACCATCAATGTATTTTTTAACGACAATAAACTTGGCAATATACGAGGTGCATTCAAGAAATACTGGAACAAGATGCAATTATAATTTTCACAAATTAATACAATTTTAATAAATAATGACTTCAAATTCACTAAGTTGACTTGCCCATTTCTGTTATTCCAAACTAAAGAAGACAGTTGTAAAAGCTTTTTGAACGCACCATACTAAACGCTGCTTGTCATATGGAAGTCAGGACGTGAAGACAATTAGGAAGCTCGCCATGAAATAAAGTTTTGTGTTAAACTAGGTAAAAGCGCTACAGAAACGTCTGAAATACCTCCAGACTGCTTATGGATTAACTTGTATGAGCCAAACGCTTGATTTCCACTGGTACAAGAGGTTCAAAGGACAGTGGAAAGGATGTAAAAGACAATGGACTATATGTGGGACTGACATGACTTGGACGTCTTGTATCTCTCAAGACAATAGTTTGAAGTTGGCCTGGAAATCGTACACAGAATTATTCGTGAAGATCTGAACATGCGCAAAATTTATACAAGGTTTGTTCTCGTGCTGCCCAGTGAGGAACAGAAGGAAAGACGTCCTATTTACAGCATGGAAATGATTGTTGGCCATCAAAACTGTCCTTCATCCTCCCTACAATCCAGACATTGCTCTCTATGACTTTTGATTGTACTTTAAACTGAAGAAGAATTTCAAGGGGAAGTCGTTTTGCAGATATTGAGAAGATAGATGAGGCTGTGACAAAGGTAGTGCAGACCTTCACTTTAGATGACTTCACGAAGTCAGAGGATCAGTCAGTTAGTTAGTTAAGTGCCATACGTGATACACGCTTGGGCGATCATGTCTCGAAAGAGACATGACTGACTGGGCAGAAGAATATCCCGCAGTAGGTTGCCATTGCTTTCTGCGGTAGACTGGTTGCCAGCCAAGGCTATAGAACCCAATCTGTCCTGCTATTTAACCCATAACTGGAAGGAAGAGACGGATTAATACCTTTCCCAAGGGTATTTGCGCGTAATTGAATACAATGGATTCAACTGGAATTCGAACTCGGCTCCCCGGCTTCGCGTTCCTAGCCGATATCCACTGTACCACAACGCACATCCACAATACACATCCCACTTCATCTGAAGTCAGAGGATACGACTTTGAAAAAGATTCGAGTTTTGTACTTCGTTGGGATTTATAAGTTTATTAGCATTATAGACCGGCGTTGCTCGGGTGTAATGAAAGCTTTAAAACTAATCCATGGTTCTGGAGCTCAGACTCAGCCTAAAGAAGATTTGTGTGAAGTTTGGTGAGAATCAGATAAAAATTGTGGATTTGTATAAAGGACATACATGCAGATAAACAGACACACACACAAACATCTTGCCTTTTATATATATATTATCGATTTTCCTGCACTATTGTAAGAACTGCAACCTTGAAACTTCTGAGTATCGTTTCTTATGTCTTTGTCTATGAGTGTATCAAATTTGATTAAAATCGGACCACTACTCCTATAACCCGATTTTTTCGATTATCGATTTTCGATATTTATTGGGGATACTTCGACATAAAACCTAGCTAGGAACACTCGCAGACGCTTATAGTACAATTGTGTAAATTTTCAAGAAATTCGGTTCGGCCATTTCGGAGTCTATAGGTAACGGGGACACACACACACACACACACACACACACACACACACACACACACACACACACACAAAGTTCCTTTTATAAATCAGTTTAGATTTTTGAAAGTGTCACGAAACATCTGGAATGTATTTTTTTATTCAAGTTTTCGTTTTGTTTTTTGTAGTCTTTTGTCATTCAATATATGTTTGCGGGCCAATATATCACCCGCAACAGACCCACACCTAATTCATTTGGTAGGATAAAATATTAAAACTGCTTCTATTTTATATTTTTAATGATAAACCAAACGGAAATTCGGTCTTATGGTCATATCATATGGAAACATCGGTTTTCGTATGACCATCGAAGTAAAACAACATCGATTTTAATCAGAATCTAGATGGGTAACCGCTTTAAGAATAACAGTTGCTTGAATGTGCGGGTGACGTAATGGATAATCTAAATAAGTATTTTCTGGTTTTAAATAACCTGTAAGAGGTTGATAAGCCGTAAAGAACAAATAAATATTAAACTGAAATTCAAAATGCTTTTGTTTTTAAACGCACTTTTACCAAGAAAAGCACAAATTAGAAAAAAATAATATTATCAATCTATTTGTTATTATGTTCACCTCTGCTGTAACCAGATATTTAACTCCCAGCTCTCTGGGTCACGTCACTGTATCCAATCAATACTTTGATCCACTGGGCTATGTGTCCTTGAGGAGATGAAAAAATACTTACAGAGTTGAGAAACGATTAAAAAATGCATTTTGATACTTTCATAGTATGTTTTTTCTTGGCGAGGAAGTGAGGGTCACTGTTTGCCCATAGCAGTAACTAAAAGGTAGTTTCATACAACTCAAAACATCCAATCCAATTTTCTTGTTCATCTTTTATGTACCGTTTCCCTTCAGGACGTGAGCCATAATGGTTTTCCACAACTTCCTGCTCTTTGTAGCAATTGGTAGGCTTTTTGGCTTTTCGATACCCCGCCAAATCCTTGTCCCACTAACCATCTACACTCGCTCGTCAGGTACGTCCATTAACACTCGCTCGTCAGGTATGACCATTTACACTCGCTCGTCAGGTACGTCCATTTACCCTCGCTCGTCAGGTACGTCCATTTACCCTCGCTCGTCAGGTACGTCCATTTACCCTCGCTCGTCAGGTACGTCCATTTACACTCGCTTGTCAGATACGTCCATTAACACTCGCTCGTCAGGTATGACCATTTACACTCGCTCGTCAGGTACGTCCATTTACCCTCGCTCGTCAGGTACGTCCATTTACACTCGCTCGTCAGGTATGTCCATTTACCCTCGCTCGTCAGGTACGTCCATTTACACTCGCTCGTCAGGTACGTCCATTTACACTCGCTCGTCAGATACGTCCATTAACACTCGCTCGTCAGGTATGACCATTTACACTCGCTCGTCAGGTACGTCCATTTACACTCGCTCGTCAGGTACGTCCATTTACACTCGCTCGTCAGGTATGTCCATTTACCCTCGCTCGTCAGGTACGTCCATTTACACTCGCTCGTCAGGTACGTCCATTTACACTCGCTCGTCAGGTACGTCCATTTACCCTCGCTCGTCAGGTACGTCCATTTACACTCGCTCGTCAGGTACGTCCATTTACACTCGCTCATCAGGTATGTCCATTTACACTCGCTCGTCAGGTACGTCCATTTACCCTCGCTCGTCAGGTACGTCCATTTACATTCGCTCGTCAGGTATGTCCATTTACACTCGCTCGTCAGGTACGTCCATTTACACTCGCTCGTCAGGTACGTCCATTTACACTCGCTCGTCAGGTACGTCCATTTACACTCGCTCGTCAGGTACGTCCATTCACACTCGCTCGTCAGATACGTCCATTAACACTCGCTCGTCAGGTATGACCATTTACACTCGCTCGTCAGGTACGTCCATTTACACTCGCTCGTCAGGTACGTCCATTTACCCTATCTCGTCAGATACGTCCATTTACCCTCGATCGTCAGGTACGTCCATTTACACTCGCTCGTCAGGTACGTCCATTTACACTCGCTCGTCAGATACGTCCATTAACACTCGCTCGTCAGGTATGACCATTTACACTCGCTCGTCAGGTACGTCCATTTACCCTCGCTCGTCAGGTACGTCCATTTACACTCGCTCGTCAGGTATGTCCATTTACCCTCGCTCGTCAGGTACGTCCATTTACACTCGCTCGTCAGGTACGTCCATTTACACTCGCTCGTCAGGTACGTCCATTTACCCTCGCTCGTCAGGTACGTCCATTTACACTCGCTCGTCAGGTACGTCCATTTACACTCGCTCATCAGGTATGTCCATTTACACTCGCTCGTCAGGTACGTCCATTTACCCTCGCTCGTCAGGTACGTCCATTTACATTCGCTCGTCAGGTATGTCCATTTACACTCGCTCGTCAGATACGTCCATTTACCCTATCTCGTCAGGTACGTCCATTTACACTCGCTCGTCAGGTACGTCCATTTACACTCGCTCGTCAGGTACGTCCATTTACCCTCGCTCGTCAGGTACGTCCATTTACCCTCGCTCGTCAGGTACGTCCATTTACACTCGCTCGTCAGGTACGTCCATTTACACTCGCTCATCAGGTATGTTATTTGTTGCTTTTCTCTGTTCCTCTTACCTTCAGGGTGTCCTGTTATTATCGAATGTTCCAAGCGGTTTTTCCTAATTATGTACCCTACAGCTGTTGACTTTAAGATATTGATAGAGTTTTATTTTTTTTAATTCTATAGGAGTTTTTCGAAAAAAAAAAAGGAAATGAAGAAGTCTTACGTTTTTTTCTGAAGCATGACGACGAGATCGAAAGCGTTAGGAATAAATCGTTTTCCAAACACAATATTTATTTGATTTTATTTCTCATCAAAATTGGGACGGCGGCTGTTGTCCTTAAAATATTGACAGAGAGGATATTTAAAAAATCGTATTAGGGTTCCCCAAAAAAAGATGACCATTCTTTACGCTTAAAAACAAATGACCGTTTTCTGTCGTGCCAGAGGATTCGTCTCGTCACATTCTACTCCATCAGCTTCATTTCTTGCACTTTTCGCCTGTGAAATTCCTTTCCATTTACTTGCTTCCCCGACAGCTACAATCTCCAAGAATTTAAATGTAAAGTCAATCGTCATCTCCTATCTCACTAACTTGAATCCCCTCTCTCATGATCCTTTCTCCGTCCACTCCACTCTTATCAGTATTCTCATCCTTCTCTTACCGACTTCCTGACACCCCCTATAACCTCTCATTCTTTCTCATAACTTTCCTCTTATGTAACCCCCTACAAAACAGTGGCAGTAAATCGCCTTGCTTAGGGCGATATGATTATGAAAAAAAAATGTGTCTATCTATATATAAACTAGCAGTATAGCACGGCGTTGCTCGGGTGTAATGAAAGCTTTAAAACTAATCCATGGTCCTGGAGTTCAGTCTCTTTGGACGTTGGCACGAAAGACTAAAAAGCAATAGTTGTTTCCAGTTAAAGCGAAACCGTAGACTGAAAGAAAGATGAATGGATGTAAGTCAAATTTTGATTTCCTGATATCGATATCAAATTTTCTGCACTATTGTAAGAACTGCAACCTTGAAACTTCTGAGTATCGTTTCTTATGTCTTTGTCTATGAGTCTATCAGATTTGATTAAAATCGGACCACTACTCCTAAAACCCGATTTTTTCCGATTATCGATTTTCGATATTTATCGGGGGTACCTTGACACAAAACCTAGCTAAGAACACTCGCAGACGCTTATAGTACAACTGTGTAAATTTTCAAGAAAATCGGTTCAGCCGTTTTGGAGTCTATAGGTAACGGACACACACATACACATACACACACAGACACACACACACACACACACACACACACAGACAAAGTTTCATTTATAAATAAGTTTAGATTAAAAAAATCAACGAAACCCTTCACCGCCCGATATTTGACCCATTCTAAATTATTTTATTACCCATTAAAGCGGAAAGAGATTTTCTCACAAGTAGAAGAAAATGTGAATCCTTACCCGCCTATCACCCACCCTCTGACATTTCCTATATTTAATCATCCTTTCTCCACTCTACGTAGCCCCCTGTGCAGTAGTGGCAGTGACATTGCTCGGGGTGAAAGGCTTATAAAAAAAACTACTACCACACACAAACAAGACGATGATTGACAACCTTTCCCTGCCTGATGAAGGTCGCGTGACCAGAAACACGTGTAGCAATATCTGGTCTGGTGTTCCTGTTATTCATCTCGAGATTCTCAACAAAATCTAATGAAGGATCTGTAATGTAATCGATTCTGAAGAGACATCTTGACTTCAGTCACTTTCTCACAGACGTAGTGTGGCTTTCCTACAAATATTTTCATGGCAACTGCTTTAACAAGCATTTTTCTGGTGCCTCGACTACACGAATTCAAGCATGCTATGGAAGTGAATTTTGGACGATCTGATCAAAGATGAAGGAGAGGCTTGAGGCACAAGAAATGTGGTTTTACAGAAGGATGCTGAGCATACCAAGAACAGAGCACGTGTGCAATGATGAGGTGTTGGAAAGGATACAACCGAGAAGAAATCTCCTACTTAACATCAGGAAGAGACAAAAGAGGTTCTTGTGGCTTATAATTTAATACTCACATGTCGAATAGAAGGAAGAAGAGACAAGAGAAAGCATCACAAGACGTACTTATTAGGTCTGATCAAATGGATGGCGGAGCTGGTTTTGAAAGAGATACCAAGATAAAAAATATTGAGAGCGACAAGAGACAGAGTCATGGGGAAGTCCATGATCGCCTACGTCCTGAAAAGACACGCCACACGGAGAAAAAGAATTAGATTGGCATCTACGTCCCACCCGTTTACAGGTGAAATAACTAAATGCTATACCTCTTCTATTCCAACAGTTTTTTTTCTCGCATTTCCGACCAATGGAACTCACTTCATTTAGTTGCTTCCCTGATAACTAAAATCTTCAAAAATTTTAATGTAACGTCAATCGCCATCTTCTGCCTTCTTGAATCCCGTTCATCTTTTGTCCTTTCCTCAGTCCTCCCTATTATCAGTCTTCTCTCTCACTTTCACTCTTTGTAACCCACTACGCACTAATTGTATTATCGCCTTGCTTGGGGTGAAATGATTAAAAAATAAATAAGTATGACATGTTGGTTTAGGCGCCATTGTCTGTCCAGATCTATTTGTTTATTTTAAAGCCGTGCAGGAACTTTTTTTTTTTGTCGCAAGTAAAGATGGTATCCAGACGTGAATGGTCTAAACCACTTGCGAATAAAGAGATTAATGCAGTTAAATGGTTGTGGAATTTCATAACTGGACAATTATGAAGAGACTTGATATAGAAAAATTTACGTTCTCTTAAGTTTCTGATATGGATACGTAAAGCTGAGAATCTTTTGGGAGGACATTTCCTGTTTAATTTTAAGAAGTACTTCGTACAGATGCGAAGGTCAGACATTCGAGAAATAAAAACATCGGTGTTTATTTCTGGTGTAAGCAAATGTTGTGATCTCAACAACTTAAGGATTTATAAAATAAACTTTTCCCTGAGATTTTCTGCCGAGACGTATACAACTGTTTCGACCAAAGGAATTATGCCATGGTTCAAGATGTTTTCCTAGTTCTTTTTTTTTTGTTCTTGAAGATGTCTAATTATTTCTTCTTCTTCTTCTTCTTCTTCTTCTTCTTCTTCTTCTTCTTCTTCTTCTTGTGCTGTGTCCCTTCAGGACGTAGGCGATCATGGACTTCCATTTGGCTCTGTTTCTTGTCACTCAATAATTTTTCTCTTGGTATCTCTTCCAAGCGCCGCTCCGCCAACCATTTGCTTAAACCTAACAAGTACGTCTCGCGCTACTTTCCCCTATCTCTTCTTCCATTTATCCGACCTGTGAGTACCAAGTTCTCTAGGCCCTTCTTCCTCATTACGTTTCCCAGGAACCTTATTTGTATCTTGTTGATATTCATTATCAGTTTTCTTCTCGTTTGCATCCTTTCCAACATCTCACCGTTGCACACATGCTCTGTCCATGGTATCCTCAGTATCCTTCTGTAAAACCACATTTCTGCTGCCTAGTTCAGTATTCACTTCCATACAGAAGAACAGATATTACATAGCAATCCACTCTTTTCTTTGTTTCTAATGAGATTTTCTTGTTTTTTACTACTCTGGCTAGCTTCTGAAATGCTTCTTTGGCCATGCCAATGCGTCTTTGGATCTCCGTGTCGCATTTCCCATCCTTTGTCAAAATACTTCCCAGGTATTTGAATTTTTTTACTTGTTTTATTTTAGATTCTCCAACTTGCAGTTAGCATATTGGTCTCCTCTTTTTACTTAATCTTAAAACACATCACAACTTGTACATAAAAACGAAATCATTAAAAGAAAAACACTACACGTTAAAAATGTCAGGAATATCTGAATAATCAGGAAGCTATACTCGCAGCAAACCGCTTGCGTACGGAAAGGAAATGAGTTCAACAATTTTATAAAAATAGAAAGAGACGCGTATTTCACCGGATTTATTCAACCTATACGGTAAGGCACTTATTCAACCTATACGGTAAGGCACTTATTCAACCTATACGTTAAGGCACTTATTCAACCTATACGGTAAGGCACTTATTCAACCTATACGGTAAGGCACTTATTCAATCTATACGGTAAGGCACTTATTCAACCTATACGGTAAGGCACTTATTCAACCTATACGTTAAGGCACTTATTCAACCTATACGGTAAGGCACTTATTCAATCTATACGGTAAGGCACTTATTCAACCTATACGTTAAGGCACTTATTCAACCTATACGGTAAGGCACTTATTCAACCTATACGGTAAGGCACTTATTCAACCTATACGTTAAGGCACTTATTCAACCTATACGGTAAGGCACTTATTCAACCTATACGTTAAGGCACTTATTCAACCTATACGGTAAGGCACTTATTCAACCTATACGGTAAGGCACTTATTCAACCTATACGTTAAGGCACTTATTCAACCTATACGGTAAGGCACTTATTCAATCTATACGGTAAGGCACTTCTGAAAGAATTAGACAGTTTTAAAAATACGCAGATGACACAGTGCTGATAGCAGACACGAAAAGGAAACTACAAAACCTACAGAAGGTATCGAAGGAAAGCGAGATGAAAAGACTAAACGTAAACTACAATAAAACTGAATGCATGATGCAAAAAGAGAAGCCCAAAATGCCCATTAGAGGACGAGTGTACTAAAATCAAACAGGTACAGAAATTTAAATACCTGGGAAGTTCTCTAACAGGGGATAGAAGTGCGACACTGAGATCTGAAGGCGGTTTGGTATAGCGAAGAACGCATTTCCAAAGCTAAGTCAAATACTGAGAGACAAGGAAAATTTCGTTGGAAAAAAAGAAGAGAGTACTGAACTGTTATATGATATCTGTCCTCCTATATAGCAGCGAATACGAGACGATTTCCTCGTAGATGAAGCAACAGAAATGTGGTACTAAAGAGGGATGCTGAGGATACCATATGAGCAATGACGTTTTGGAGAGAATGGAAGCGAAAAAAAAAACATACTTAACACCAGGAAGAGACAGCTGAAATCTCTGGGTCAAGCAATGAAGAAGGAGAGCTTGGAGAATCTGATACTCACAGGACGGACTGGGGGGAATACGAGACAGGGAAAGCAACGCTTGACATACTTGACGGGCTTGAGCAAGTGGATGGCAGAGCAGGGTTTGGGAGAAATACCAAGAGAAAAGATGTTAAAAGAAATAAAAGATAAGAAGATGTGGAGGGCGATGATCGCCTACGTTCTGAATGGATACGGTACATATATATATATATATATATATATATATATATATATATATAAACATGTTACGGAAATTAACGAAGATTGATGAAACTTGGTTATAAACAACCGGCAATTTTGATCATTATTTTTGGTCGATACTCATATTTTAATTAGATATTCTGTTTTTAATTAAACTATTATATATTTATATCTCCTGGCCTGATTATTTACGAGAAATTTTTATTGCGAAAATGTGTGTCATTCGGCAGGATTCGAACCTGCCACTCCTATCCACATAGGCTTGATTAAAACCTCGTTAAGACTGGAGGTCATTCGTGGTCGAGAGGTCTAAGACGTTGCCAGATCAAATAGAAGGGATCCTCTATACATTTAATTAAATTTGCCTTTTGATTAAAAATACATTGCGACACGGAAATTTCTGTTTCTAGATTTCTAGCTCGTCATCAGGCAATGATAGTTGTGAAAATGATTTTTCAGTTAAATATAAAATTTATATTTAAATATACATTTATATTTAAGTGAAATATATTTTAATATACATTTATATATAAATAATTGCCTGATGATGAGCTAGAAATCTCGAAACAGAAATTTCCATGACGCAATTTTAATTATATGATTATATTATTCTCTACAATATATATTGTATTGAGCACTTTAAAAAAAAGTAAATGCCAGAGAACGTGGAATTGTAAAACTGTTGGTTCTCTTCACCTGTATATATATAATGTTTTCTTTCTTTCTTTATTTCTTGCAATCTATCTATCTATCTATCTATCTATCTATCTATCTATCTGTCTATCTATCTATCTGTCTGTCTATCTCAGTCTTTTTCTTATCGATCGATCGATCTATCTATCTATCTATCTATCTATCTATCTATCTATCTATATCTATCTCAGACCGTTTATATCTATCTCTCTATCTATTTATTTATCTATCTCAGTCTTTTTCTTATCTATCTATCTATCTATCTATCTATCTATCTATCTATCTATCTATCTATCTATCTATCTATCTATCTATCTCAGACCGTTTATATCTATCTCTCTATCTATTTATTTATCTATCTCAGTTTTTCATTTTTCTTATCTATCTATCTATCTATCTATCTATCTATCTATCTATCTATCTATCTATCTCAGTCTAATTGTACTTATCAGTGTTCCATTCATCATTATAACCACGGCTACAACGGCCCCTATTATTTTCTCGGATTCTTCGACTATCCCACTCACTATTACTACAACTACAAACTCTCAGGCAAATTCTACTACTACCAATACAAACCAGATTCTTGTTGACACGAACAACTTTTATAATTAAACACGTAGCAGAGAATTTATGCCGAACTTGTCAGCTGTGATCAGATGTAAATAAGTGTAAACTATGCGTGGGAAAAAAATGAGACGCTCATCTTCTCAAGACTAATCGGAAAGCCCCAAGATACTGGAAGCAGTTATTTTTTTTATTTTACAAATATTGACCGATATCAACGTCATCTTCCACGATTTTAGCACATGTTGTTAACTATTTTATTTTGATTTTTAGCTAAAAAAAAAAAAAGTCCTTCTGTTATTTATCTTAAACGTAATTTGTAAACAAGCACATATAGATCTATCTGTCTAGCTGGGTCGTATCAGTTTAGTACATAGCCTCATGGCTCTCCACATCTTTCCTTCCAAGTTATTTTTGCTCTTTTTACTCCTCTTTTCAACTGGAATACTTCTATTTCTATGTGCCGTGTTCCTTCAGGACGTAAGCGATTAAGGCCCTCCACATCTTTGTAGCTCTTAACACCCTTTCTCGTGTTACCCATTCAAATTCTGCTCTGCCATCCAATTTGTTCAAGCCCATAAATCTAGAATATGAATGTATAGAAACTACCGTGGCCAAAAATTGAGGGGTTCATTTCTATAATGATCATGGTATAGAATAGATCCCCATTTTATATTCACGTTATAATTTCTTATCTATATCTATAAAAGCAACGAGGGTGGACGTTGAGTAAGTATTTGTTTGTTTGATTGATTCGGCTTAGCATTTTGCGGTCTAGCTCAACGGGAGTTCCGCTCAGATGTAAACCAAAATCTTAGAACGCTAACGACACCTTGAAATTTTTCAAAAAGCCAAAATTAGGGGTAGAAAAATATATATTATCACCCCACAAAGTCAGGGATCAGTTTTTGTATTGATTATAATATTGAATCGATCACCCCACTTTATATTTTCTGTATCTATATATGTTCCCCCCTCCTAATCCAATAGAGACATTCTACAGTGTTATCTATATCTATAAAAGTGACGAGGATGGACGTTGTGCAAGTATTTGCTATGTAAATTCATATGATTTTATTCTTATTATTCCTTAAACTACTCGAGTGAAACCGGGCTAAACTGCTAGTTTGTTTATAAAATTCTGATTAGGCATGAATCCACCTCTTCTCAATTCTGATTTGCTACACAGGCATGCCTTTTAGATTTATTTCTTCTTCTATGTGCCATGTCCCTTCAGGACGTAGGCGATCATGGCCCTCCACATCTCCCCATCCCTTGTAGCACTTAACACATTTTCTTTTGTTACCCCTCCCAAAACGCTGCTCTGTCTTCCATTTGTTCATGTTCATAAATCTAGAATATGAATGTATAGACACTACCGTGGCCACAAATTGAGGGATTTGTTTATATAATGATTATGATATAGAATTGTTCCGGCACTTTATATTCACATTATAATTGCTTATTTGTTTATAAAATTCTGATTAGGCATGAATCCACCTCTTCTCAATACTGATTAGCCACACAGGCATGTCTTTTAGATGTATTTACATTATCAGGAATATAATACATAGAAACTACCGCGGCCACAAAGTGGGGGATCCGTTCATATAATGAATATAATATAGAACTGATCCCCCACTTTATACCCACATTATTATTTCTTATTTGTTTATCAATTTCATGGATCCACCTCTTCTCAATGCCACACAGGCATGTCTTTTAGATTTATTTCTTCTATGTACCGTGTCCCTTCAGGTCGTAGGCAGTCATGGCCTTCCACATCTCCCTATCTCTTGTAGCTATTAACATCCCTTCTCCTATTATCTCACTTATCCCGCTCCGCCATCCATATGCTCATGTCCTTTAAGTATGTCATGCGTCGATTTCCCTTGTCTCTCTTTCTTTCTATCTGTCTCGTGATTCTCTAAGCCTTCCTTCCTTAGAAACTTCAGCTGTCTTTACATGATGTTAAGTATGTTTCCTTTTCGTTTCCATCCTCTCCAAAACTTCGTCTTTGCTCGCATGTTCGGTCCATGGTATCCTCAACATCCTGCTGTAGCGAAACGAAAAGACTAAATAAAAGTTGCAAGAAACTGAATGCATGGTCATAAGTAAAAAGAGGAGCTCAAAATTACAACTACAGGTCGGGGATACTAATCAAGCAGGTAGAGAATTTTTAAAAATACATCGGAAGGGTTCTAAGAGAGGACAGAAAGTGCAATACTGAGATCCAAAAGCATATTGGCATGACTAAGTAAGCATTTCGAAAGCTAAACAGAGTATTAAGAAAAAAGAAAAAAATCTAGGAATCGAAGAAAAGAGTACTAGATTGTTACGTGATGTCTGTTCTTCAATATGGCAGCGAATGCTGGACAATCTCTTAAAAGATGATGGAAAGACTTAAAGCAACTGGGATACTTATTCCATCTATTTACATACCAGTTTATCACTGCTATCTTCTGCTTGATTTAGATGTGCCTTTTGACTGTTAAATTTTCCTAACCGCTTTTTTCGCAAATTGTATTCTTCATATTCTATTCTGTTAGTAACAATTTCTTAGCCATTCCTTTTCTTATTAGAATCTCCTTTGTCGTCACATGCTGTCTTCGTGGTATTTTCAGCATGACAAAATAGAGCATCTCTGTATATTTCAAAAAATTATTTTTTTTATAATCCCCTCAAGCAAGGCATTTTACTGCCACTAATGCGCAGGGGGTTAAAGATAGATAGATAGATAGATAGATAGATAGATAGATAGATAGATAGATAGATAGATAAGAAATAGACTGAGATAGATAAATAAATAGATAGATAGAGAGATAGATATAAACGGTCTGAGATAGATAGATAGCTAGATAGCTAGCTAGCTAGCTAGCAAGAAATAAATAAAGAACGAAAACATTATATATATATATCCAGGTGAAGAGAACCAACAGTTTTACAATTCCACGTTCTCTGGCATTTACTTTTTTTTTAAGTGCTCAAGTTATGAAAGTTATGAAAAAGAGTGACAGGTTATAATGGGTGTCAGGAGGTGGGTTAGAGAAGAATGGGAATACTGATGAAAGTGGAGTGGACGGAGAAAGGAGCATGAGAGAGAGAGAGAGAGAGAGAGAGAGAGAGGATGCAGGCTAGTGAGAAAGGAGATGACTATTGACTTTATATTTAAATTCTTGGAGATTGTAGCTGTCAGGGAAGCAAGTAAATGGAAGGGAATTCCACTGGCGGGAAGTGTGAGAAAATAAGCTGATGTAGTAGAATTTGCGTTTACATTTGATTGGTAAAAGGTGTGACCTTGTTGCTAATCTTGTGGCTCGAGTAAATTCATATACAGGAGGCACCAGTGAGCTATGTTCATCGGAGCAGAAGCCGTGAAAGTATTTATAGAAGAGACACAGGGAAGTCACATTGCGAAAGTGACTGTATCTGAGCTGCCAAGTCTGGAACAATCACATTACAGATTACCACAAAGGAAGTCTTTTTTTTAATTATTTTACAAGCTTTCATCGTAAGCAAGATATTACGTGGCTACATAAGAGAAAGACGAACAGATTACAGATGGTGTCGAAGAACGGTTAAGAGAAGAATGAGAAGACTGGTATGAAGAGTGTTACGCAAGAATAGAGCGAAAAGGGAGGAGAAAGAGACACAGGTGTTGTCGAGGAAAGGGTGAGAGCCAAGGAGATAAGAGGTGACAATTGACGTTGCATTTAAACTCTTGGAGGTTGTCGCTATCAGAGAAACGAGTATACGGAAGGGATTTTCACAGGCGGGAAAAGAAACTTCTAGAGTAGAAGTGGTGGCAACATTTGATTGTAAAAGGATGGAACCTACACTACCAGCCATAATTTTTAGCCACCCCAGTGTTTTAAAAAATTATGTATTTCATACTATTTTTAGTATTTATTGCCAAGTGAATAATTATAAATGAAAATAGAATTGTTCTTTTGTTAATATTGCACAATGACATGGGCATCAAATGAATTTATTAATATTTAATAATTATCTATATTACACTTTCATCAACGAAAGAATGAAGAAAATTTAGGGTCATTTGAACTTCATCTTTGCTTCTATGTCTTGTAAAATTTTGCAACCTGTCGTGGGCGTTAGATCTCGTCCGTCTAGCCCTGGCGCACCGTTACCGGCTTTCGTGGTTCGCTGCTGGCGCTGCTGCACGTCGTCCGCCGTTTTGCCGTTAGCCGTTGCCATTCCCGCTGCCGCCTCCGATACCGCTGCAGCCGCCGCCGATGAGAGGTGACAACGCCTACGACTAGGACTCTGCCGCCTCCGCACGCCGACTCTGCCGCCGCCGCAGCGAAGCATAGTCGAAAGCAACAAGATGTGTGTTGTGGTGCAGTGGATATCGGCTCGGGACGAGAAATTGAGGAGCCAAGTTCGAATTCCAGTTGAATTCATTGCATTCACTTACGCGCAAATACCCTTGGGAAAGGTATTAATCCGTCTCTTCCTTCCAGTTATGGGTTAAGTAACAGGACAGAATGGGTTCTATAGCTTTGGCTGGCAACCAGTCTACCGCAGAAAGCAATGGCAACCTACTGCGGGATAATCTTCTGCCCAGTCAGTCATGTCTCTTTCGAGACATGATCGCCCAATCGTGTTTCACGTATGGCACTTAACTGGCTGACTGAATAATAACAATAGAACCATTCTATTTTCATTTAGAATTATCCACTTAAAAATAGTATGAAATGCATTATTTCTTTTAAAAAGCTGGGGTGGCCTAAGAATTATGTCCGGTAGCATAGTTGCCAGTGTAGTGGTTAGAGTAAATTGGTATAGACGGTCACCGGAGAGCTGAGATCGTCGGAGCAGAAGCCTTGAAAATATTTGTAAAAAAGACAGAGGGAAGCTACATCTTTTCGGTGAAAAGGTGACTGGATTACATTATCTAGTAATCTAGAAATCTCTTGTTAGCTTCTAATGTTATTTTCTACCAACCGGTACACTTATTCAGTTCGGAATGGTAGCGCCTTGTAGGGTCACAAAACATTCAGAAACTAAGTAAAGTTGGTTGGTTGGTTGGTTTTGTTTAGCAGTATGTCAACCTCTGGATTATTTCATGATGAAATCTAAATTTTTTCACTTCAATTCTATCTCGGTCACTTCCATATCTATCTATCTATCTATCTATCTATCTATCTATCTCAGTATTTTCATATCTAGCTCAGTCTATTCATATTTTGATCTAGTTCTTTATATATCTGCTTTTCACTCTCTCCGTATTTGTCTATATTTCTGAGATGAGGTAATATTTACACTATTTACATTATTCGGATTATTGTCCCCATCTTTGTTGCCATTTGTTTCGGCCGCTGCACCTTCTTCAGGTGCTATAAATTTATCTTCCTCTAACCCTCTAAGTTACTTGTTCACCACTGCTGTAGCCTGGTATTGAACTCACAACTAATCAATGTCTATATCTACTGGGCCATGTGTCCTTAAGGACAAGAACAAGTGAATTTCTTGGACTTATAAACCTGATGTTCAGTAACCATTTTTTAGCAAAGTTCATATTGCAATTTTCTTTTCTTTGTAATTTTTTTAATGGTTTTCTCTAGTACTTTTTTTTTTACCAGCGCTCATATTGCAAGATGACATTAATGATTTTCTCTGACGCTCCGTATTACTGGTTCCCATATTTATTCATCTCCATGAGATCTCCCATCCTACAGATTGCGTGCAGCACAATACAAATGAAGGCATCACATGGTGACCAGCTCAGCTCAGATTCTATGGCTTAATTAACATCCAACAAATCGAACAAAAAAAATCTGGATCAAACAAAGAAATCTTTAAAATAATCCACGAAATCCTGAAGAATCGGTAAAAAAGATCAAAGATTTACATACATTCCTTCCTTGACGCATTTAATCAAACTAAAGGAAGCCGCATGACATTGAACTATGTGCACTAACTTCTTGAAATTTTTATTTTAGACATTCATTGTTTTAAAGCAAGGATGATTATGATGATGATGATGATGGTAGTACCAAATTTGAAGAATTCATGATAATTGTGACACAAAATCTGAAGATTTCATGATGATGATGGCACCAATATTAAAGAATTCATCATCATGATGGCACCAAATCTGAAGAATTCATGATGATGGCACCGAATCTGAAGAATGCATGCTTTCACGTTTTTCACGTGACTCGCAACAAGTGCGTGACTTAAACAAAGTTTGCAAAATGCATTAACATTTCTAGAGTTGTCGCAATAATATCTTATTACAGGGTGATTCCTCTGAAGCCAGAATTACAACGAACATAACGGGGCGGACCCTATTGTCTGCGGCATAGAAATACATTTTTTGCAAACTGTTAGCAAGGAAAGCAATGGGATATAAAACAAAACATACTTTATATAATACTTATCTGATTAGAATTGTTTTAAAGTAATAGCTTTAAAGAGAAAGAAAGAAAGAAAGAAAGAAAGAATATGATAGATGTTGAACAATAAGAAAGAAAGAAAGAAAGAAAGAAAGAAAGAAAGAAAGAAAACATATGGTGGATGTTAAACAATCATAAGAAAGAAAGAAAGAAAGAAAGAAAGAAAACATATGGTGGATGTTAAACAATCAAAAGAAAGAAAGAAAGAAAGAAAGAAAGAAAGAAAGAAAGAAAACATATGGTGGATGTTAAACAATCAAAAGAAAGAAAGAAAGAAAGAAAGAAAGAAAGAATATGATAGATGTTGAACAATAAAGAAAGAAAGAAAGAAAGAAAGAAAGAAAGAAAGAATATGGCGGATGTTAAACAATCATAAAGAAAGAAAGAAAGAAAGAAAGAAAGAAAGAAAGAAAGAATATGGCGGATGTTAAACAATCATAAGAATGAAAGAAAGAAAGAAAGAAAGAAAGAAAGAAAGAATATGATAGATGTTGAACAATAAAGAAAGAAAGAAAGAAAGAAAGAAAGAAAGAAAACATATGGTGGATGTTAAACAATCATAAGAAAGAAAGAAAGAAAGAAAGAAAGAAAGAATATGATAGATGTTGAACAATAAAGAAAGAAAGAAAGAAAGAAAGAAAGAAAGAAAGAAAGAATATGACGGATGTTAAACAATCATAAGAAAGAAAGAAAGAAAGAAAGACTATGGCGGATGTTAAACAATCATAAGAAAGAAAGAAAGAAAGAAAGAAAGAAAGAAAGAAAGAAAGAAAACATATGGTGGATGTTAAACAATCATAAGAAAGAAAGAAAGAAAGAAAGAAAGAAAGAAAGAAAGAAAGAAAACATATGGTGGATGTTAAACAATCAAAAGAAAGAAAGAAAGAAAGAAAGAAAGAAAGAATATGATAGATGTTGAACAATAAGAAAGAAAGAAAGAAAGAAAGAATATGACGGATGTTAAACAATCATAAGAAAGAAAGAAAGAAAGAAAGAAAGAAAGAAAGAAAGAAAAAGGATGAAGAATATGGTGGGTGTTGAACAATAATGATGACAACAACGAAAAGGAAAAAACAACTGAAATAACGTCTTTTGTCAGTTACTTTGCTCAGATCCATTTAGTATAAAGTCACAATTATAAATCACATAGTAAGGATCAAAACGCTACTATAGATATACAAAATCTGTTTGCCCATCATCATAAAGCACTCGGTCGAATGTGAATGTTTCTGAAGACAAAAAGAAGTAAATAAATACATAAAAAACAATAAAGGACACTACCTACAGCGCTTAAATTACAATAAAATATCTGCAACTCTTCTGAACAGTTTCCTTGCTTAAGTTGGTGAATGCTGCCGAAAACCTTGCGTTCAGTTCTTCTTTGGTATAACAGGTAGTTTTGTTGGTCTCTCGCATAACTGCGCCCCATACTTAATATTCAATGGGGCGCAGTCTGTAGAGTTATGTTGCCAGATTTAATGAGTAATATGATCAAAGTTATTGTCTGAGAGCCATGATTGATTTTTCTTCTAGTGTGGCATGGTGCAGAGTCCTGTTGCCAGATATAGGTTCTTCTAGCAGCCACTATCTTGATCCAAGACAGTGCTACCTCCTTAAGGCAATCCAAACACTATGATGCTGGCTGGATATAACATCCAACTCTTTCCGAAATCTCTGCACTGTTCTCAGATTGACACCCACTTGATGTAGGTCCCCGTGTTGAGTCTGAAGCCCCGTAGGAAGAAGAATGGAGGCCTAGTGATCACGTCAAATACCATCGTAATAACTATTAGACTTCTCCGTTGAACTGTCCTCAAGTTAACACCCAAACACGCTGAAATGTTGGCTTGGAGCTTCCGGCGCAAATACCAAGCTAGTGAAATAATGCTCCCGGCCCAGATGGAACCAACCTCTAACTCACCGTAAGTCTTGAATGGTTTTTACTTGTGATATATTTTAGTGACATTTACGTAGCATAATTGTCATTAAGCATTTTGTTAGAACAGTTTATAGGCGATTCTCTAAACATATGGATGACCAGAATCTGGCAGCAGATCGCTCTTCTAAACAAACCCTGGTGGCTTAATAAGTGAAAGATTGGCTTGTAAAATTCAGGACGACCAAAACTAAACCAGTAACGTTCCACCACCGCCAAGCAGATCCCGTTCTTACATCTATCATTACCGAGAAGTCTTCTATTGAAATGTAGGAAGCTGGTTAATGTTTCTTTGATTCGGCTTTGTGTCAGACTTAACCGAACTCTCTACAGCTTACAAGTTTTATGTAGAATAATATTCATTAGAATGTTTTCATCATTATCAGAAGGTTGGTTGTCGGCAGGTTGGAGTATGTAGAATTAGTGCAGAAGAGTGGAATAATAAAATATACATTTTGGTTGTTAAAATAAAAATTTATTATAAGAAAAGACTTACATAGGTTGTAGAAATTAAAGCTAAATTAGAAACATTATTAAAAAGTTATGAGTAGAGTTCGTGTTCAATGATAAAGTTGTGGTATTAAGAGTTCGTACAAAATGTTTGTAACAGTAGTTGTTGAGAGAGATAAGGAGAAAGAGAACAAGGTGCGACCTGGCCTTATCTCCGGGTCGATTTGAAGTTGCCGTTACATGTCAGTTGTTCCGTCTCTTGGCCCGGTTCACACCCCACCCACATCTATTGAACAGGTGAAGAGGCTCATCTCTTGTTTCCTGTTTAGGATTCGGTTTCCGGTTTTCTCTTTTCTAATCTTCTCACTCTTATGTAGCCCCCTGCACATCAGTGGCGTTACCGCCTTGCTTGGGGTGATATGATTTTTTTAAAAAGTTAAATCTTTTTGTAATGTCTGAATGAAGGGAACTAAAGAATGAAGCCCATCTGAACATTTGCTATAAAAGAAACAATAGAATAGCGAAAAGGCTTGAAACGTTTCGTCTGTGAGAAAATGGCTATTGTGTGTAAAATATGTCTGTCTCTTATTTTAAGCTCTGTCAATGCTGGAAAGTGAGGCTTGGGTATATCTTATTCATATGGCAGCAATGTTTTATTTGGGATTTAAACTGAATCTTTTAAAGAAGAAAAAGATGACAGAAAGAGTAATTTATTTTCAAGAGAAAATAGATAGATAATAATTTTTAATAATTTTTTAATGTAATATTATTTATTATTACTATAAAAGTTATTTTTAGTGCATAAATGGGGTTGAGTTGCTATCGCTGTATTAATTTTATTTTCTGAAACAGTTACATTACTGTCAACCGGCCTAAATCTAGAAGATTCAAATGAAAAATGCGTTTATATTATTTCTATATATAGTACTTTTGAACTTCACACTGGATCGTCAAGTTCTTTCATATCTTACAAGTCGCTCCCATTGGTCAAAATCATTTTAACACCTACTTGCGAAATATGGTTTTGACTTTTTTGTTAAGCAGATGGTCAATCCTTTTTCTATTTGGCAAAACCCGGATTTCATACGTCGTTGTGAATTTTTGTAAAAGTGAAGAGAGTTGATTTAATTAATTTATTATCCGCTACACTATCAACGAGGCTTCTTGCCTTGTACATCAATTGGGACACAAGTTATCCCCCAAACATAAAGTTAAAATCTATTGTTAAAGAAATGGGAGAAAAAGTTTGTTTATTGTACAACTCCTATAAGTTTCTGACCAACCCCGGTATATTCTAACTTTATATAGTTTCTGACCAACCCCGGTATATTCTAACTTTATATAGTTTCTGACCAATCACGGTATATTCTAACTTTATATAGTTTCTGACCAACCCCGGTATATTCTAACTTTATATAGTTTCTGACCAACCCCGGTATATTCTAACTTTAGTTTCTGACCAACCCCGGTATATTCTAACTTTATGCAGTTTCTGACCAACCCCGGTATATTCTAACTTTATATAGTTTCTGACCAACCCCGGTATATTCTAACTTTATATAGTTTCTGACCAACCCCGGTATATTCTAACTTTATATAGTTTCTGACCAATCACGGTATATTCTAACTTTATATAGTTTCTGACCAACCCCGGTATATTCTAACTTTATATAGTTTCTGACCAACCCCGGTATATTCTAACTTTAGTTTCTGACCAACCCCGGTATATTCTAACTTTATGCAGTTTCTGACCAACCCCGGTATATTCTAACTTTATATAGTTTCTGACCAACCCCGGTATATTCTAACTTTATATAGTTTCTGACCAAACCTGGTATATTCTAACTTTATATAGTTTTTGACCAACCCCGGTATATTCTAACTTTATATAGTTTCTGACCAACCCCGGTATATTCTAACTTTATATAGTTTCTGACCAACCCCGGTATATTCTAACTTTATGCAGTTTCTGACCAACCCCAGTATATTCTAACTTTATGCAGTTTCTGACCAACCCCAGAATATTCTAAGTTTATATAATTTCTGACCAACCCCGGTATATTCTAACATTATATAGTTTCTGACCAACCCAGTATATTCTAACTTTATGCAGTTTCTGACCAACCCCGGTATATTCTAACTTTATATAGTTTCTGACCAACTTTGGTATATTCCTAACTTTATATAGTTTCAGCCAACCGGTATATTCTAACTTCCCATAGTTTCTGACCTTGTTATGTCTAACTTTATATGGTTCTTGACCAACCCAGGTATATTCTAACTTTATATAGTTTCAGTAGCGGTATATTCTAACTTTGTATAGTTTCTGACCAACTTCGTGTATTCTAACTTTATATAGTTTCTGACCAATACAGTATATTCTAACTTTTTATGAGTTTCTGACCCAACTACGGTATATTCTAACTTTATGTAGTTTCAAATGGCCAAAGAGTATATTCTAACTTTATATAGTTTCTGACCAACCCGGTATATTCCAACATTATTATGATTTCGAAGTATTTTTAGTATATTCTAACTTTATGCAGTTTCCCGGCCAACCCGAATATTCTAAGTTTATATGATTTCTGACCAACCCACAGTATATTCTAACTTTATATAGTTTCTGACCAACCCCGGTATATACCAACTTTATGCAGTTTCTGGTAACCCCGGTATATTCTAACTATACAGTTTTACCGGCCAACCCCGGTATATTCTAACTTTATGTATGGTTTCTGACCAACCCTGTATATTCTGCTTTATATAGTTTCTGACCAACTTCAGTATATTCTAACTTTATATAGTTTCTGACCAACTTCGGTATATTCCTGAGAAGTTTTATATGGTTTCGACCCAACCCCGGTATATTCTAACTTTATACAGTTTCACTGACCAACCCAGTATATTCCTTTATATAGTTCTAGCCAACCCCCGGTATATTCTAACTTTTATATAGTTTCCATTAACCCGGTATATTGACTCTAACTTTATATAGTTTCTGACCAACCAGTATATTCTAACTTTATATAGTTTCTGACCAACTTCCAGTATATTCTAACTTTATATAGTTTCTGACCAACCCCAGTATATTCTAACTGTCACGGTTTCCCCATTACTTGGTATATTCTATTTTACTATAGTTTCTGATAACCCCATTATATTCTAACTTTAACCGCTAGTTTCTGACCAACTACAGTATATTCTAACTTTACTGTAGTTTCTGACCAGCGGTATATTCTAACTTTATATAGTTTCTGACCAACCAGTATATTCTAACTTTGGTTTCGGTAATCCCGGTATATTCTAACTTTTATATAGTTTTCGACCAACCCGGTATATTCTAACTTTATATAGTTTCTGACCAACCCCAGTATATTTCTAACTTTATGTAGTTTCTGACCAACCCCGACATATTCTAACTTTATATATAGTTTTCGACCTTCCAAATATTCTAACTTTATGCAGTTTCTGACCAACCCCAGTATGGGCTAACTTTATATGGTTTCTGACCAACTTGGTCATATTCTAACTGTGGTTCAGTAATGTAGCAGTATATTCTAACTTTATGGTTTCTGACCAACTTGGTATATTCTAAGTTTATATAGTTTCTGACCAACCCCGGTATATTCTAACACCATATAGTTTCTGACCTTTAAGTATATTCTAACTTTGTAGTTTCAGCCAGCAGTATATTCTAACTTTATGCAGTTTCTGACCAACCCCAGAATATACTAAGTTTATATAATTTCTGACCAACCCCGGTATATTCTAACTTTATATAGTTTCTGACCAACCCCGGTATGTTCTAACTTTATGCAGTTTCTGACCAACCCCGGTATATTCTAACTTTATATAGTTTCTGACCAACCCCGGTATATTCTAACTTTATATAGTTTCTGACCAACCCCTGTATATTCTAACTTTATATAGTTTCTGACCAATTCCCGGTATATTCTAACTTTATATAGTTTCCTTGACCTAACTTTCCCCGGAATATATTCTAACTTTATATAGTTTCTGACCAACCCCGGTATATTCTAACTTTATATAGTTTCTGACCAACCCCGGTATATTCTAACTTTATATAGTTTCTGACCAACCCCGGTATATTCTAACTTTATATAGTTTCTGATCAACCCCGGTATATTCTAACTTTATATAGTTTCTGACAAACCCCGGTATATTCTAACTTTATATAGTTTCTGAACCAACCCCTTTCGGATATATTCTAACTTTATGCAGTTTCTGGACCAACCCCAGAATATTCTAAGTTTATATAGTTTCTGACCAACCCCGGTATATTCTAACTTTATATAGTTTCTGAGCAACCCCGGTATATTCTAACTTTATGCAGTTTCTGACCAACCCCGGTATATTCTAACTTTATATAGTTTCTGACCAACCCCGGTATATTCTAACTTTATATAGTTTCTGACCAACCCCGGTATATTCTAACTTTATGCAGTTTCTGACCAACCCCAGTATATTCTAACTTTATGCAGTTTCTGACCAACCCCAGAATATTCTAAGTTTATATAGTTTCTGACCAACCCCGGTATATTCTAACTTTATGCAGTTTCTGACCAACCCCGGTATATTCTAACTTTATATAGTTTCTGACCAACCCCGGTATATTCTAACTTTATATAGTTTCTGACCAAACCCCGGTATATTCTAACTTTATATAGTTTCTGACCAACCCCGGTATATTCTAACTTTATATAGTTTCTGACCAACCCCGGTATATTCTAACTTTATGCAGTTTCTGACCAACCCCGGTATATTCTAACTTTATATAGTTTCTGACCAATCACGGTATATTCTAACTTTATATAGTTTCTGACCAACCCCGGTATATTCTAACTTTATATAGTTTCTGACCAACCCCGGTATATTCTAACTTTAGTTTCTGACCAACCCCGGTATATTCTAACTTTATGCAGTTTCTGACCAACCCCGGTATATTCTAACTTTATATAGTTTCTGACCAACCCCGGTATATTCCTTTATATAGTTTCTGACCAACCAGTATATTCTAACTTTATATAGTTTCTGACCAACCCCGGTATATTCTAACTTTATATGATTTCAATATTCCCAGTATATTCTAACTTTATATAGTTTCACAGTAACTTCGGTATATTCTATTTTATGCAGTTTCTGACCAACCCCAGTATGTTCTAACTTTATGCAGTTTCTGATAACCCAGAATGACTAAGTTTATATGAATTTTGACCTTCAGTATATTCTAACTTTATATAGTTTCTGATAACCCCGGTATATTCTAACTTTATGCAGTTTCTGACCAACTTCCAGTATATTCTAACTTTATATGGTTGACCAACCAGTATATTCTAACTTTATATAGTTTCTAGTAACCCTATGTATTCTAACTTTGTACTAGTTTCAAGCCAGCAGTATATTCTAACTTTATTATAGTTTCTGATCAACCCCGGTATATTCTAACTTTATATAGTTTCTGACCAACCCCGGTATATTCTAACTTTATGGATTTCGACTGTTTAATTATTCTAACTTTATATAGTTTCTGACCAACTTCAGTATATTCTAACTTTATATAGTTTCTGGTAACGGTATATTCTAACTTTATATAGTTTCTGACCAACCCCAGTATATTCTTTATATAGTTCACAATATTTGGTATATTCTAACTTTATGCAGTTTCTGACCAACCCCAGTATATTCTAACTTTATGCAGTTTCTGACCAACCCCAGAATATTCTAAGTTTATATATAGTTTCTGACCAACCCCGGTATATTCTAACTTTATATAGTTTCTGACCAACTTCATTATATTCTAACTTATGCAGTTTCTGACCATTCCAGTATATTCTAACTTTATATAGTTTCTGTTAGCAGTATATTATAACTTTATATAGTTTCTGACCAACCTGTATATTCTAACTTTATATAGTTTACTGACCAACTTTAGTATATTCTAACTTTATGGTTTCTGACTAACTCCAGTATATTCTAACTTTATATAGTTTCTGACCAACCCAGTATGTTCTAACTTTCTATAATTTCTGGCCAACTACAGACATATTCTAACTTTATGGTTTCTGACCAACCGGTATATTCTAACTTTATGTAATTTCAGCCAACCAGTATATTCTAACTTTATATAGTTTCTGACCAACCAGGTATATTCTAATTTTATATAGTTCAAACCAACTTGGTATATTCTAACTTTATGTAGTTTCTGACCAACTTCGGTATATTCTAACTTTATGCAATTTCACAATAACTTGGTATATTCTAACTTTATATAGTTTCTGACCAATCCCAGTATAATCCTTTATATAGTTTCTGGATTCAACCCCGGTATATTCTAACTTTATATAGTTTCTGACCAACCCCGGTATATTCTAACTTTATATAGTTTCTGACCAACCCCGGTATATTCTAACTTTATATAGTTTCTGACCAACCCCGGTATATTCTAACTTTATGCAGTTTCTGACCAACCCCAGTATATTCTAACTTTATGCAGTTTCTGACCAACCCCAGAATATTCTAAGTTTATATAATTTCTGATTCCAACCCCGGTATATTCTAACTTTTATATAGTTTCTGACCAACCCCGGTATGTTCTAACTTTATGCAGTTTCTGACCAACCCCGGTATTCTAACTTTATATAGTTTCTGACCAACCCCGGTATATTCTAACTTTATATAGTTTCTGACCAACCTGTATATTCTAACTTTATATAGTTTCTGACCAACCTGTATATTCTAACTTTATATAGTTTCTGACCATTCCGGTATATTCTAACTTTATATAGTTTCTGACCAACCCCGGTATATTCTAACTTTATATAGTTTCTGACCAACTGGTATATTCTAACTTTATATAGTTTCTATTATTGCTTTCGATATATTCTAACTTTATATAGTTTCTGACCAACCCCGGTATATTCTAACTTTATATAGTTTCTGATCAACCCCGGTATATTCTAACTTTATATAGTTTCTGACAAACCCAGTATATTCTAACTTTATACTAGTTTCTGACCAACCCCGGTATATTCTAACTTTATGCAGTTTCTGACCAACCCCAGTATATTCTAACTTTATGCAGTTTCTGACCAACCCCAGAATATTCTAAGTTTATATAGTTTCTGACCAACCCCGGTATATTCTAACTTTATATAGTTTCTGAGCAACCCGGTATATTCTAACTTTATGCAGTTTCTGACCCAACCCCGGTATATTCTAACTTTATATAGTTTCTGACCAACCCAGTATATTCTAACTTTATATAGTTTCTGACCAACCCCGGTATATTCTAACTTTATGCAGTTTCTGACCAACCCCAGTATATTCTAACTTTATGCAGTTTTCTGACCAACCCCAGAATATTCTAAGTTTATATAGTTTCTGACCAACCCCGGTATATTCTAACTTTATATAGTTTCTGAGCAACTTGGTATATTCTAACTTTATGCAGTTTCTGACCAACCCCGGTACATTCTAACTTTATATAGTTTCTGACCAACCCCGGTATATTCCTTTTATATAGTTTCTGACCAACCCCGGTATATTCTAACTTTATGTAGTTTCTGACCAACCCCAGTATATTCTAACTTTATATAGTTTCTGACCAACCCCGGTATATTCTAACTTTATGCAGTTTCTGACCAACCCCGGTATATTCTAACTTTATATAGTTTCTGACCAACCAGTATATTCTAACTTTATATAGTTTCTGACCAACCCCCCGGTATATTCTAACTTTATATAGTTTCTGACCAACCAGTATATTCTAACTTTATATAGTTTCTGACCAACCCCTATATATAAAACATATAGTGGATGTTAAACAATCATAAGAAAGAAAGAAAGAAAGAAAGAAAGAAAGAAAGAAAGAAAGAAAACATATGGTGGATGTTAAACAATCATAGAAAGAAAGAAAGAAAGAAAGAAAGAAAGAAAGAAAGAAAGAAAACATATGGTGGATGTTAAACAATCATAAGAAAGAAAGAAAGAAAGAAAGAAAGAAAGAAAGAAAGAAAGAAAGAAAGAAAGAAAGAAAGAAAACATATGGTGGATGTTAAACAATCAAAAGAAAGAAAGAAAGAAAGAAAGAAAGAAAGAAAGAAAGAATATGACGGATGTTAAACAATCATAAGAAAGAAATAAAGAAAGAAAGAAAGAAAGAAAGAAAGAAAGAAAGAAAACATATGGTAGATGTTAAACAATCATAAGAAAGAAAGAAAGAAACAAAGAAAGAAATAAAGAAGAAAGCATATGATGGATGTTAAACAATCCTTAAGAAGAAGAAGAAAAGAAGAAAGAAAAACATATGGTAGATGTTAAACAATCAAGAAGAAGAAGAAGAAGAAGAAGAAGAAGAAGATATGATAGATGTTGAACAATAGAAAGAAGAAGAAGAAGAAGAAGAAAACGACGGATGTTAAACATTCATAAAGAAGAAAGAAAGAAAGAAGAAGAAGAAGAAAGAAACATATAATTGGATGTTCAAACAATCATAAAGAAGAAGAAGAAGAAGAAGAAAGAAAGAAAGAAAGAAAACATATGGTAGATGTTCAAACAATCATAAGAAGAAGAAAGAAGAAGAAGAAGGAAGAAGAAAGAAAGAAGAAAGAAACATATAGTGGATGTTAAATAATCATAAGAAGAAAGAAAGAAGAAGAAGAAAGAAAGAAGAAGAAAGCATATGGTGGATTAAACAATCAAGAAGAAGAAGAAGAAGAAGAAGAAGAAAGAAGAATACTGACGGTGTTAAAACAATCATAAGAAGAAGAAGAAGAAAGAAGAAAGAGAAAACATATGGTGGATGTTAAACAATCATAAGAAAAGAAAGAAAGAAGAAGAAGAAGAAAGAAGAAGAAAGAAAACATATGGTGGATGTTAAACAATCATGAGAAGAAGAAGAAGAAGAAGAAAACATATGGTGGATGTTAAACAATCATAAGAAGAGAGAAAGAAGAAAGAAGAAAGAAAGAAAGAAGAAAACATATGGTGGATGTTTAAACAATCAAAGAAGAAGAAGAAGAAGAAGAAGAAGAAGAATATGACGGATGTTAAACAATCATAAGAAGAAGAAAGAAGAAGAAGAAGAAAGAAAACATATGGTGGATGTTAAAACAATCATAAGAAAGAAAGAAAGAAAGAAAGAAAGAAAGAAAGAAAACATATGAGTGGATGTTAAACAATCATAAGAGAAAAGAAAGAAAGAAAGAAAGAAAGAAAACATATAGTGTGTGTAATCAAAAGAAAGAAAGAAAGAAAGAAGAAAGATATGATAGATGAACAATAAGAAAGAAAGAAAGAAGAAAGAAGAAAGAAGAATGAGACGGTGTTAAACAATCATAAGAAGAAGAAGAAGAAGAAGAAGAAGAAGAAGAGAACTATATAGTGGATGTTAAACGTCATGAAGAAGAAAGAAGAAGAAAAGAAGAAAGAAAACATATGGTGGATGTTAAACAATCCTCTTAAGAAGAAGAAAGAAGAAAGAAGAAAGAAAGAAAACATATGGTGGATGTTAAAACAATCCTTAAGAGAAAGAAGAAAGAAGAAGAGGAAAAGCATAGTGGATGTTAAACAATCATAAGAAGAAAGAAAGAAAGAAGAAAGAAAACTATATGGTGGATGTTAAACAATCATAAGAAAGAAAGAAAGAAGAAGAAAGAAAGAGAAAGAAAACATATGGTGGATGTTAAACAATCATAAGAAGAAAGAAGAAAAGAAAGAAGAAAGAAAACATATGGTGGATGTTAAACAATCATCAGAAGAAGAAGAAAGAAAATATATGGTGGATGTTAAACAATCAAAAGAAGAAGAAAGAAGAAGAAGAAGAAGAAAGAATATGATAGATGTAACAATAAGAAAGAAGAAGAAGAAGAAAGAATATGACGGATGTTAAAGCAATCATAAGAAAGAAGAAAGAAGAAAGAAAGAAAGAAAGAAAGAAAGAAAACATATAGTGGATGTTAAACAATGATAAGAAAGAAGAAGAAGAAGAAAGAAGAAAGAAAACATATGGTGGATGTTAAACAATCATAAGAAGAAGAAGAAAGAAGAAAGAAAGAAAGAAGAAAGAAAGAAAACATATGGTGGATGTTAAACAATCATAAGAAGAAAAGAAAGAAAGAAAGAAAGAAAGAAGAGAAAGAAACATATGGTGGATGTTAAACAATCATGAGAAAGAAAGAAAGAGAAGAAGAAAACATGGTGGATGTTAAACAATCAAAAGAAAGAAGAAAGAAAGAAAGAAGGAAAGAGAAAGAAAGAAAGAAGAAAATTATGATAGATGTTGAACAATAGAAAGAAAGAAAAAGAAGAAAGAAAGAAGAAAGAAAAGAATATGGTGGATATTAGACAATCGCAAGAAAGAAAGAAGAAAGAAAGAAAACATATGGTGGATGTTAAACAATCTAAAGAAGAAGAAGAAGAAGAAGAAGAAAAGAAGAATATGATAGATGTTTAACAATAAGAAAGAAAGAAAGAAAAGAAGAAGAAGAAAAGGAAATATGGCGGATGTTTAAACAATCATAAGAAGAAGAAAGAAAGAAAGAAAGAAAGAAAGAAAGAAAGAAAACAATAGTGGATGTTAAACAATGAAAGTAGAAAGAAGAAGAAGAAGAAGAAGAAGAAAACATGTAGGTGGATGTTAAACAATCATAAGAAAGAAGAAGAAGAAGAAGAAGAAGAAAGAAGAAAACATATGGTGGATGTTAAACAATCATAAGAAAGAAGAAGAAAGAGGAAAAAGAAGAAGAAAGAAGAAAGAAACATATGGTGGATGTTAAACAATCATAAGAAAGAAGAAAGAAAGAAAGAAGAAAACATATGGTGGATGTTAAAACAATCAAAAGAAAAGAAGAAAGAAAGAAGAAAGAAAGAAAGAAAGAAAGAAAGAATATGATAGATGTTGAACAATAAGAAGAAAGAAAGAAAGAAAGAAAGAAAGAAGAATATGACGGATGTTAAAACAATCATAAGAAGAAAGAAAAGAAAGAGAAAGAAAGAAAGAGAAACATATAGTGGATGTTAAACAATCATAAGAAGAAGAAAGAAAGAAAGAAAGAAGAAAAGGATGAAGAATATGGTGGGTGTTGAACAATAATGATGACAACAACGAAAAGGAAAAAACAACTGAAATAACGTCTTTTGTCAGTTACTTTGCTCAGATCCATTTAGTATAAAGTCACAATTATAAATCACATAGTAAGGATCAAAACGCTACTATAGATATACAAAATCTGTTTGCCCATCATCATAAAGCACTCGGTCGAATGTGAATGTTTCTGAAGACAAAAAGAAGTAAATAAATACATAAAAAACAATAAAGGACACTACCTACAGCGCTTAAATTACAATAAAATATCTGCAACTCTTCTGAACAGTTTCCTTGCTTAAGTTGGTGAATGCTGCCGAAAACCTTGCGTTCAGTTCTTCTTTGGTATAACAGGTAGTTTTGTTGGTCTCTCGCATAACTGCGCCCCATACTTAATATTCAATGGGGCGCAGTCTGTAGAGTTATGTTGCCAGATTTAATGAGTAATATGATCAAAGTTATTGTCTGAGAGCCATGATTGATTTTTCTTCTAGTGTGGCATGGTGCAGAGTCCTGTTGCCAGATATAGGTTCTTCTAGCAGCCACTATCTTGATCCAAGACAGTGCTACCTCCTTAAGGCAATCCAAACACTATGATGCTGGCTGGATATAACATCCAACTCTTTCCGAAATCTCTGCACTGTTCTCAGATTGACACCCACTTGATGTAGGTCCCCGTGTTGAGTCTGAAGCCCCGTAGGAAGAAGAATGGAGGCCTAGTGATCACGTCAAATACCATCGTAATAACTATTAGACTTCTCCGTTGAACTGTCCTCAAGTTAACACCCAAACACGCTGAAATGTTGGCTTGGAGCTTCCGGCGCAAATACCAAGCTAGTGAAATAATGCTCCCGGCCCAGATGGAACCAACCTCTAACTCACCGTAAGTCTTGAATGGTTTTTACTTGTGATATATTTTAGTGACATTTACGTAGCATAATTGTCATTAAGCATTTTGTTAGAACAGTTTATAGGCGATTCTCTAAACATATGGATGACCAGAATCTGGCAGCAGATCGCTCTTCTAAACAAACCCTGGTGGCTTAATAAGTGAAAGATTGGCTTGTAAAATTCAGGACGACCAAAACTAAACCAGTAACGTTCCACCACCGCCAAGCAGATCCCGTTCTTACATCTATCATTACCGAGAAGTCTTCTATTGAAATGTAGGAAGCTGGTTAATGTTTCTTTGATTCGGCTTTGTGTCAGACTTAACCGAACTCTCTACAGCTTACAAGTTTTATGTAGAATAATATTCATTAGAATGTTTTCATCATTATCAGAAGGTTGGTTGTCGGCAGGTTGGAGTATGTAGAATTAGTGCAGAAGAGTGGAATAATAAAATATACATTTTGGTTGTTAAAATAAAAATTTATTATAAGAAAAGACTTACATAGGTTGTAGAAATTAAAGCTAAATTAGAAACATTATTAAAAAGTTATGAGTAGAGTTCGTGTTCAATGATAAAGTTGTGGTATTAAGAGTTCGTACAAAATGTTTGTAACAGTAGTTGTTGAGAGAGATAAGGAGAAAGAGAACAAGGTGCGACCTGGCCTTATCTCCGGGTCGATTTGAAGTTGCCGTTACATGTCAGTTGTTCCGTCTCTTGGCCCGGTTCACACTCCACCCACATCTATTGAACAGGTGAAGAGGCTCATCTCTTGTTTCCTGTTTAGGATTCGGTTTCCGGTTTTCTCTTTTCTAATCTTCTCACTCTTATGTAGCCCCCTGCACATCAGTGGCGTTACCGCCTTGCTTGGGGTGATATGATTTTTTTAAAAAATTAAATCTTTTTGTAATGTCTGAATGAAGGGAACTAAAGAATGAAGCCCATCTGAACATTTGCTATAAAAGAAACAATAGAATAGCGAAAAGGCTTGAAACGTTTCGTCTGTGAGAAAATGGCTATTGTGTGTAAAATATGTCTGTCTCTTATTTTAAGCTCTGTCAATGCTGGAAAGTGAGGCTTGGGTATATCTTATTCATATGGCAGCAATGTTTTATTTGGGATTTAAACTGAATCTTTTAAAGAAGAAAAAGATGACAGAAAGAGTAATTTATTTTCAAGAGAAAATAGATAGATAGTAATTTTAAATAATTTTTTAATGTAATATTATTTATTATTACTATAAAAGTTATTTTTAGTGCATAAATGGGGTTGAGTTGCTATCGCTGTATTAATTTTATTTTCTGAAACAGTTACATTACTGTCAACCGGCCTAAATCTAGAAGATTCAAATGAAAAATGCGTTTATATTATTTCTATATATAGTACTTTTGAACTTCACACTGGATCGCCAAGTTCTTTCATATCTTACAAGTCGCTCCCATTGGTCAAAATCATTTTAACACCTACTTGCGAAATATGGTTTTGACTTTTTTGTTAAGCAGATGGTCAATCCTTTTTCTATTTGGCAAAACCCGGATTTCATACGTCGTTGTGAATTTTTGTAAAAGTGAAGAGAGTTGATTTAATTAATTTATTATCCGCTACACTATCAACGAGGCTTCTTGCCTTGTACATCAATTCGGACACAAGTTATCCCCCAAACATCAAGTTAAAATCTATTGTTAAAGAAATGGGAGAAAAAGTTTGTTTATTGTACAACTCCTATAAGTTTCTGACCAACCCCGGTATATTCTAACTTTATATAGTTTCTGACCAACCCCGGTATATTCTAACTTTATATAGTTTCTGACCAACCCCGGTATATTCTAACTTTATATAGTTTCTGACCAACCCCGGTATATTCTAACTTTATATAGTTTCTGACCAACCCCAGTATATTCTAACTTTATATAGTTTCTGACCAACCCCGGTATATTCTAACTTTATATAGTTTCTGACCAACCCCGGTATATTCTAACTTTACAAGTTCAAAATGAAACATTACTGTATATCTGAACTACAGTTGCCCAATCCTTACTTGACTTCTTTTTTTTTTTTTAATCATTTCACCCCGAGCAAGGCGGAAACGCCACTGATGTGCAGGGGGTTACATAAATGTAAAAAGATTAATTAGAAAAGAGTGAGGAGTACAAACTAGTTAGAAAGGAACAATAGAAAGCTGAGAAAGCAGGTGCGATGACAGATACATAGGTGGAGAGAAAGGGAAGGTTATACAGGGGAGGGGAGAGAGCTAGAGTCCAGTGGTTAGTAGATGAGTATTGACTTTGCATTTAAATTTCTGGAGGTTGTAGCCGTCAGGAAAGCAAAAATACGGGAGCGAGTTCCACAGGCGGGAAGTGCGAGAGAAGAAGCTGCAGGAGTAGAATTGTCGTCTGCATTTGGCTAACCTGACTGTGAATGGGTGGGACCCAGTTGCCAGTCTGGTTGCACGAGTAAACACCTGTTGAGGAGGCATCAGTGACTTAAGTTCGAGTTCAAAATCATATACACGGTGATGAATTATTTTCCACCCTACAACCCTGTTCATATAGACGAAACATCGCGGGCCTCTTGCTTCTTCATTAATATTTCCATGGCACGTATTCTGACGAGATATATCTCTTGGTTCCTCCCATTTGTAAGTGGATTCCGCCATGCCACACACACATTCATTTCGTATTCCAATAGAACGCATTAAGCGCCACAGATGTTTCTTAAGAACCACTAAGAAGCACTCCCAAGGGGATGCTTCCCCGATCACTACAATATTTAACAATTTCAATCTTGGTTTAACCGTAAATTTTTTGAATAACTCCAGGAACTTAATTCGTTGACTTCTCTTAAGCTTATATAACTCTCTACCTTGACTGGCTCTTGGATCTTGAATTGGGTAAATATTAATATTTTGAATTTAGAAGTGGAGACATTTGTTAATACAGTTAATTCTACTTTTTCACACCAAGAACACTTAAATAAAAAATTGAACACAAAACATTCTATAACAGTGCATTATAACATGTAATAAGTATATGGGTATACATATATGTAAACTACATTTTCTTTTATCTAGCGTCCTTGCTCTTTCATTTCCTTATTGCTTAAGAAACCAAATCTACATCAATGACTGCTGCAGTAGCCATGTTTTCCTCTTAACGTTTTTTGCACTATTTCCTGTTCCGTAGTTATTGACATAAAGATTTGGGATGTGAGATCTGACGAATTTGGGGTGAACAGCGAAACGTACGTTGAGTTAGGACTGCAAAACTTATCAGATTTAGTCTTCCTAAAATTTACATGATTTTTCACCGAAACGAGAGGCATCAGTTTATTTTACACATTTTTTCTGTACTGAACGCTTATATACTAAAAGAATTTCTTCTCATAGAGTATATCGAACAAAACGTTATCTATCTATCTATCTATCTATCTATCTATCTATCTATCACACTGTTCGTATCTATCTATCTATCTATCTATCTATCTATCTATCTATCTATCTATCTATCTTAGTCTGTTCATATCTATCTATCTATCTATCTTAGTCTGTTCATATCTATCTATCTATCTATCTATCTATCTATCTATCTATCTCACTTTTCATATCTATCTATCTATCTATCTATCTATCTATCTATCTATCTTAGTCTATTCATATCTATCTATCTATCTATCTATCTATCTATCTTAGTCTGTTCATCTATCTATCTATCTATCTATCTATCTATCTATCTATCTATCTCACTTTTCATATCTATCTATCTCACTTTTCACTATCTATCTATCTATCTATCTATCTATCTACTTTTCATATCTATCTATCTATCTATCTATCTATCTGTCTATCTGTTTACACCTATCACTCGCGATCTGCTTCTATCTTTCTGTTATTTCTCTTATATCACTTTCTCTCCCCCCACTCTCTCTCTCTCTCTTTCTCTCTCTCTCTCTTTCTCTCTCTCTCTCTCTCTCTCTCTTTATTTATCTGCAGTTTTGGTTACAGGATTGGTTACCCTAACGGAAAATGGAAATAAAGTTTCGATCTCTGTCGGAAACGCATTTTTCATTTAAATCTTCAAGATTTAGGCCGGTTGACAGAAATGTAACTGTTTCAGAAAATAAAATTAATACAGCGATTGCAACTCAACCCCATTTATGCACTAAAAATAACTTTTATAGTAATAATAAATAATATTACATGAAAAAATTATTGCTTCAAATCACGAGATTGGGTCTCACCCGACCGATTGCTGTTCGTTATATGTCGGTAAGACGTGCGGGGCTAAACGTTAGCTATCACTGTCCTGAGGAACGTGAATTCGATTCCTGTCGGAGAGAGTAAATCTTTCTTTAATAAGACTTCTCGAACTTTCAGGCCGGCAGGTGAAAGAAAAATATGCTGTTTAATAAATAAATAAAGCCTCTGCTCAAATAAGTGTCTGAGGGTCTTGGTAAAGATGATTCTGCTCTGAATATTGTAGATTGGCGCTACATAATCGCAAACAAAGAAATGTACCAAATGTTATATACTGCCACTGTTCTGGATCTCGACGAACAGCGATAACGATTGTTTTGAAATATAACAACAAACAAGAACATGTATACATATACTTGTATTTTTATTCTTCATCGGTGGTGGTTGTGTGGAGGAGGAAGAGGAGGAGGGTAGCCAGAGATAATCACGCACATACGAGGAAGCTGTCAAGAGCCGTTAACCAGCGGGATTTCTCTTCTCTTCTCTTTTCTCTTTTCTCTTCGTTCTCCATGGGTTCTCTCGGTGTTCTGATGTCGATCGAAAAACCCCGAACTTAACCTGAATTTTCCACAAATTTTTTCCTTCTCAGGTTATTGCTTAATAGTGTCATCTGTGGCCAAGCACATCTGTCAATCCATTACGCCGCCTATTGCTTTTAAGCCGGCTGCTTTTGATGCCGATCATACTTTTTGTTGGCCCCTGGTTTGTATTTTCTGCCTTTGATGTCGATCATATTTCTGTCGGATCATTGAAATATATTACACAAACAATAGAAACCACATCACCAGAGGACTACCTATAGTAGCAGCAACTAATATATATAGTATATGTAATTCGAAGAGAAAATGTTAGAATTCCACATCACTTCGAATAGAAAGTATACTGCTGCCATATCTGGTCGGTTGCCCTGTTATCCACTTAGGGGTCCTTGACAAAATTCAACGTAGAATTTGTAATGGGATCGCTCTCGACTTGGCAGTTCAGATACAGTCACTTTCTCACCGGCGCAATGTGGCTTCCCTGTGTCTCTTCTACAAATACTTTCACGGCTTCTGCTCCGATGAACTTAGCTCACTGTTGCCCCCTATATATGAATTTACTTGAGCCACAAGATTAACAACTAGGTCCCACCCTTTTACTGTGAAACCTATAAAATGTAAATGCAAATTCTACTCCAGCAGCTTCTTTTCTCGCAATTCCTTCCCGTGGAATTCCCTTCCGTTAACTTGCTTCCCTGACAGCTACAATCTCCAAGAATTTAAATGTAAAGTCAACAGTCATCTCCTATCTCACTGACTTGCATCCTCTCTGTCGTGCTCCTTTCTCCGTTCACTCCACTCTCATCAGTATTCTCATTCTTCTCTTGCCCACTTCTTGACACCCCTATATCCTGTCACTCTTTCTCATAACTTTCTTCCCATGTAACCCCCTGCCATGCTTGGGGCGATATGATTATAAAAAATAAAATAAAATAAAACAAGTAACGTTGATATGTCTTCTGTAGTATTACGTGACCAAAACGGAATTGTTCATTATTTACGATGTATTGATAGGAGAGATTAAACATTTCTTTCTTCCTTTCTTTTACTGAAACCAAGTAGCGTCTTTTGTCTTGCCACTTGATCAAAAAGGAATAGTTTCTTATTTATACGTTTTTAGCAAGAGGCTATAAACACTTCTTTCTTTTTTCTTTCTTTCTTTCTTTCTTTTTTTTTCAGTGAAACCGAGTAGCGTCTCAGATATGTTTTTGGTCTTTCCACGCGATTAAAATGTAATCGTTCATTATTTAAAAGGTATTAGCAGGAGACCGTAAACACTATCTATCTATCTATCTATCTATCTATCTATCTATCTATCTCAGCCTGTTTCATATCTATCTATCTATCTATCTATCTATCTATCTATCTATCTATCTATCTATCTCTGAAACCAAGTAGCATGTGATGTTTCTTTCTTTCTTTCAATAGTCATCTTCTATCTCACTAACCTGCATCCTCTCTCCCATAGTTCTTTCTCCGTCCACTCCACTCTCATCAGTATTCTCATCCTTCTCTTTCCCACTTCCTGACACCCATTATAACCTGCCAATCTTTCTCATCACTTTTCTTCTATGTAACCCCCTGCGCACCAGTGGCAGTAAAATGCCTTGTTTGAGGCGATATGATTATAAAAAAAAGGTTTGGAAGGAAAACCCCATTAAGATTAGAAAGAGCGATAACAGTTATTGGATTTGGGAAAACTTTTCATAAAGAAAAACATGTTTTAAGAGAAAGATTTTATAAATTTCAACAGAAATATTACTCACTACTAGGTTAACGACTGCCAAATGTTTCTTTATAGGGAAAGAGCTGTTATTGTCGTAACGCTTGCAGCCTTTATCTCACAGCCGAAACGTCGCTAGGCTTTCAATGCTATATAGCTATAACTATAACATACATCCTGACGAGTTATAATCCTTAGTGCCATCAGATCGGAACTTCACAGTTATGATCCACCATGCCATGTTCCCGCTGGGTATTTGTGCGTAAGTAAATGCAAGAAATTTATCTGGAACTCGGCTGTCCGATTTGTCGTTCCGAGTCGATATCTATTGCACCACAACGCACATCCAAAGCAAAATTAAGATCACATTTATTACAATAAAAGACGAATGCACGGGGAGTTGCAGTTGCAATAGGAGCTGTGCCGAACTAACAAGACAAAATCACCATCACCGCAGCATACTCACAAAGACCAACCTTCGGCAGATTCCGTAAAGATTCGGTAAAAAGCGAACAAAGACATTTTTGAATCGTCACAAAGTGAAAACTCCGATTGGAGTGAGTTGACATTACCAACCAAAAACTCGAATTAATGTTAAGAAGAGAAACACTTCTCTTGGGCGAAACTTCCGCTCCGTCGTCGGCTAAGTAGAGATAAAGGATTGGCGATTGTTATATTCTATTTTTTTGTTATATTCTTTTTTTTTTTTTTGTATATAAAGACTTTTTCCGTAACTTATTCGGGCGTCATTCAATTTAATTTTGGTGTCGTTTTCAGCATGATTTCCTTGAGATCAAAATTTACCACCTGAGAGGAGAAGAACACCTTTGTAATAGTCGACTTGAAAATCAGCTGCTGAAACGAAGCGTCCGTTCACATATGTGTAAGAAATAAATTCGCGCCCCTAATTGCTACCTGCAATTAGTGTAGGTGTGTAAGAGCGAGAATTATACAGATGTTTCTCTGCTACCTTGAGAGCAGGGGTCTCGCTCGAGTTCGGTAACACATGTCCTCACGATCACTGGCCGAAATCGTGAACCTAACTGGCGTGTAACACGTGTGTGTCTCTTCAAATAAACACGCAGATTGCGCAGGGAAAATAGGATTTAACACGTGAACACAAGGTGACCGATCAGGATTAACCAATCACTGCCTGCTAACATAGATGAAAACACGCATGTGGTTTTAAATGCGTAGGAGTGAAAGAGTAAACGTAATAGTATTTTATAGGAATATGTGTTGAAATATGTATATGTGTGTGGGTGTGAAAACATGAACGCCATAGGGGTACCGGCTGTTAGAGAATATGATAATAATATACAATTAAGAAGCGAGGGGAATAAAAATAATTGGTCCTTACGTATTATCGGGAGGACCTTTAAGCACCGTAAGCACCGATAGATAGATCTATCGGTGCTTACGTATTATCGGGAGGACCTTTAAGCACCGTAAGCACCGATAGATAGATCTATCGGTGCTTACGTATTATCGGGAGGACCTTTAAGCACCGTAAGCACCGATAGATCTATCTATCGGTGCTTACGGTGCTTAAAGGTCCTCCCGATAATACGTAAGCACCAAATAATTAATAAGACGCAAGGTAAAAATTTACATTGCATTTTTGAAGGTTTATGTTGATTGCAAAGCAAGAAGCTGGAAGAGAGTTCCACAAGCGAGAGAAGAAGCTGTTAGCATAAGACTTATAATAAAATGAGAACAAAACACGATTAAGGAGAGAGAACAATAAAAGAAGAACCAAGAAAACAGAAGATAACAGTTGACATTGCCCTTCAATTTTTGAAGGTCAAAGTTGGCAGGGAAGCAAGAATCCGGAAGAGAGTTCCTCAAGCAAGAAGTCCGAGGGAAGAAACGGTATTTCTTTTACAATCTTTTTTCTGATTCAGATTTCATGCGTTTATTATTTTATTCTGCACACTCCACTCACGTCTGTTGAACAGGTGAAGAGGCTCATCCCTTGTTTCCTGTTTAGGATGCGGTTTCCGGTTTTCTCTTTTCTAATCTTCTCACTTTGTTTTTTTTTTTGTTGTTTTTTTTTCAATTGGAGTAGATAGACTAAACTATCGCCCGGTTCACACTCCACCCACATCTATTGAACAGGTGAAGAGGCTCATCCCTTGTTTCCTGTTTAGGATGCGGTTTCCGGTTTTCTCTTTTCTAATCTTCTCACTTTGTTTTTTTTTTTCCAATTGGAGTGATAAACTAAACTATCGCCCGGTTCACACTCCACCCACATCTATTGAACAGGTGAAGAGGCTCATCTCTTGTTTCCTGTTTAGGATTCGGTTTCCGCTTTTCTCTTTTCTAATCTTCTCACTCTTATGTAGCCCCCTGCACATCAGTGGCGTTACCGCCTTGCTTGGGGTGATATGATTTTAAAAAAAAATTAAATCTTTTTGTAATGTCTGAATGAAGGGAACTAAAGAATGAAGCCCATCTGAACATTTGCTATAAAAGAAACAATAGAATAGCGAGAAGGCTTGAAACGTTTCGTCTGTGAGAAAATGGCTATTGTGTGTAAAATATGTCTGTCTCTTATTTTAAGCTCTGTCAATGCTGGAAAGTGAGGCTTGGGTATATCTTATTTATATATGGCAGCAATGTTTTATTTGGGATTTAAACTGAATCTTTTAAAGAAGAAAAAGATGACAGAAAGATTAATTTATATTGTATTCGAGTAGATTTTCTGTTGATTTATCAAAACATGTATTTATTTATTTTTGGCCTGAATGTTCGAGAAATCTTCCTGAAATAAACTTTGCATTCTCCACTAGGAATCGAACCTGCGTCCAGAGGGAGCTACCATTTAACCCGAATTCGTTTTTTCTAGTTCATTTACCCTTTTCCCCCGAATTACCTTCCGAAGTACATTTATCTTCGACCCCTGCTAAGCATAACCATATTTCCTGACCCTTTTAATTCTAGGTTTGGATAGAAGCCCTTTTCTTATTTTCATTCCATCTTCCGTTATGTTTGGCTTTACACTGTTCACAAATACAGCATTTCGTTTGCTTATCATTTTTCCAAGCATCAAAAATGCAAACTTTATCAGCATGAATGAGACTTGAATAACACATTTCACGGCAAATTACGCCATCTTCGATCATGCGCAAACGACAAGACGGAGCCGCCATTTTACATTTTGTATAATTGGGAGAAAATATAATGGCGCTTTGGTTAAAGTCCAGATGAGTGGCTTTTAACGATAAATAAATATAGATAAAAAGAAGCAGAATAAATGAAAAGGAGTGCGTAAGAGTGAAAAAAATCGTTTTAATGATGAAAATAGTAAAGAGTTAAATAGTGACAACCAGCAATTGAATACTTTGACCCCTTCTGTCAATGGGAAACGTATGTAAAGGCCTTTTTATGCTGGCTAAGCCAAAGGAAACTAGTAATGGATAGATGAAGTGAATTTAATGAAAGAAAATCGGGTCCAAACAGAAAAGGGCATGAAATTATCCTAACAAAGAATAAGAGGGAATTCGAGGCGGACTAAAACAAGGAAAAAGAGAAGGAAAGGAATTGGTTGGAATGGGTTAGAAAGAAAGAAACGTTGCGATGTTAGAGAGAGGGAAATAGGAAGAAAGTAAAAAGTTATTAAATGGTTGTATGTTAAAAAAAAATTTTCAAATATATTTCAGTGAAATATTTACTTTCCAAATTTATAGTTTACTAATTTTAGTCCCAACAAATCTAACGTTTCCATATTTAAAATTCATGAAGGATCTTAATTATTTAGTTAATGATTGTATGAGATAATGGCGATATCTATGACAAAGAATTATCCGTAGAAATTTCCCTATGGCCTGGTTAGCTATTTGAGCTTACAACTTTGAAATATATTGTCCTAACAATCATAAATATTAACGCAGCTCCATATTTTTTAGAAGGAAGGGCGTACAAATAAAATGATTTTAAATAAAAAAAAACTTTGTCCAGTTCACTGAAGCAAGCGTTAAACGTTTCTATCTTCCCTTCTTTCTTTTATTTTTGCTATCTGACCGTGCATTGAATACTGCTGCCATATCTGGTCGGGTGCCCCTGCTATCCACTTAGAGGTCCTTGACAAAATTCAACGGAGAATCTGTAATGTGATCGATCCCAACTGGGCAGATCAGATACTGTCTTTTTTTCACCGCCACAATGTGGCTTCCTTGTGTCTCTTGTACAAATACTTTCACGGCTTCTTCTCCGATGAACTTAGCTCACTGTTACCCCCTATATATGAATTTACTCGAGCCACAAGATTAACAACTAGGTCCCACCCTTTTACTGTGAAACCTATAAAATGTAAATGCAAATTCTACACCATCAGCTTCTTTTCTCGCACTTCCTTCCCGTGGAATTCCCTTCCGTTAACTTGCTTCCCTGACAGCTACAATCTCCAAGAATTTAAATGTAAAGTCAACAGTCATCTCCTATCTCACTGACTTGCATCCTCTCTGTCATGCTCCTTTCTCCGTTCACTCCACTCTCATCAGTATTCTCATTCTTCTCTTGCCCACTTCTTGACACCCCTATATCCTGTCACTCTTTCTCATAACTTTCTTCCCATGTAACCCCCTGCCATGCTTGGGGCGATATGATTATAAAAAATAAAATAAAATAAAACAAGTAACGTTGATATGTCTTCTGTAGTATCACGTGACCAAAACGGAATTGTTCATTATTTACGATGTATTGATAGGAGAAATTAAACATTTCTTTCTTCCTTTCTTTTACTGAAACCAAGTAGCGTCTTTTGTCTTGCCACTTGATCAAAAAGGAATAGTTTCTTATTTATACGTTTTTAGCAAGAGGCTATAAACACTTCTTTCTTTTTTCTTTCTTTCTTTCTTTCTTTCTTTTTTTTTTTCAGTGAAACCGAGTAGCGTCTCAGATATGTTTTTGGTCTTTCCACGCGATTAAAATGTAATCGTTCATTATTTAAAAGGTATTAGCAGGAGACCGTAAACACTATCTATCTATCTATCTATCTATCTATCTATCTATCTATCTATCTATCTATCTATCTAGCCTGTTTCATATCTCATCTATTTCTATCTATCTATCTATCTATCTATCTATCTATCTATCTATCTATCTATGAAACCAAGTAGCATGTGATGTTTCTTTCTTTCTTTCTTTCTTTTTTCAGTGAAACCGAGTAGCGTCTCAGATATGTTTTTGGTCTTTCTACGCAATTAAAATGTAATAGTTCATTATTTAAAAGGTATTAGCAGGAGACCGTAAACACTATCTATCTATCTATCTATCTATCTATCTATCTATCTATCTCAGCCTGTTTCATATCTATCTATCTATCTATCTATCTATCTATCTATCTATCTATCTATCTATCTATCTCTGAAACCAAGTAGCATGTGATGTGTCTTTTGTCTTTCCAGGCTATTGAAATGAAATAGTCCATTATTTATAACGACCGTGCAAACTTAAGATCAAACAAATTGGTGGGGTGGGGAGTGAACAAGTACAATTATTATATGATAATTACCGTTTAGATATAAGTAAAAAAGATGGTGTCAGTTTAAGCTGATGCCAAGAGGAAATGAGTTACAATAGAAACTACGAAGTGCGAGTAAGGACATATATATTATCATAACTTTGATTAATCCGCGGTTGAAAATAATCCAATCTATTGATATAATGTTAGACAAAAATAAACCCAAGTTTAGTCCTTGTTGCTTGGTCGTGTTCAGATCCGACATCCATTCACACCATTATATTCTTACCATTTCCTCTCTGACTGCCAAATCATTTTTCCGGTGGACACCGGATACCTTTGATGGGGTGACAGTAAAGCCTGAGTTCCGCCCTTCACATTTATTCATCCGTCCAGGTTGACGGATATTGCAACTATCTGATGTCAATGGCTGGGCAGGTAAAGTAATTATCGAAGAGCAAATAGACTGTTTTTTCATTCGCCCACACGTTTTACAATCTACCAGTTGTGGTGTACCAGTTAGAAACACCATGGTCAAGACAACAGAGAACAAGACAGAACGCAGGAAGAACGATGTTCAGTGATTTTTTTATTCTCCCCTCGATGGCGGGATGTTGGTTTAATTAACATACAGACACCTTTTCCAATTCATTTAAACTCTATGCACTATTTATATTGGGGCTATTGTCCTCATCTTTTAATCAAAGTTGGTGTTTTCTTGGTTTCAAATGAAAACTTGGAGGTTTTCTGACATATTTCAATGAAATTTACACTTTCCAAAAATATAGTTTATAAATATAATTCAGGTAAACTGTTTTGGAACTGAATTTCTGGGATTTCTATCATTTTTTACACTTATCCTATTTAGACAGTTGTCTTAATCTTTGTTGTTTTTATCACAAAGTTTCGGTTGTGCCTTTCAGCCTTCTTCAAGTTTTTTAATCATTTCACGCCACTGATGTGCAGGAGGGCTACACGAGAAAGTTAAAGTTTTAGACAGGCGAAGAGTGAAGCCAAAGACAAACCAGTTACAGAGGGTGAAAGAGAAAGGGCAAGAGAAGGATGTGAACACAGGAATGAAGACAGTTACGAAAGTAGAGAGAAAAGAAAAGAACAAGATACACGTAGTGATGTGTAAAAGGATGGATTTAAGTGGATAAGAGATGGTAATTGACTTTGCATTTAAATTCCTGGAGGTTATAACCGTCAGGAAAGCAAGTATATTGAAGGGAGTTCCACAGGCGGGAAACGCAGGAAAAGAAGCTGATGGAGTAGAATTGACGTCTGCATTTGGTTGATCTAACTGTAAAAGGGTGGGACCTTCTTGCCAGTCTGGTTGCCCGAGTAAATTCTTGTGGAGGGGCGCCAGTGACCTAAGTTCATCAGAGCAGAAGCCATGAAAATATTTATAGAAGAGACAGAGGGAAGCCACATCCAGCCGATGAGAAATCACATTCTTCATCTCTTTTCTTTCTTGTTTAAGAAAATGATGGGATATAAAGGAAGCTGAAAAAAAAAACCATTTTATCACAATAATGGGTACATAGGCAGGGGTTTTAACAATTATGTTGAGACTTTGGTCGTTAAGATTGAAAGAAGAAATCATGTATTCCCCAAAAATATATATATATATATACTACCGGCCATAATTATTAGGCCATCCCAGTTTTTTCAAGAGAAATGATGTATTTCATACTATTTTTAATATTTATTGCTAAGTGGATATTTAAGAATGGTTCTTTTGTTATTATTACTTTGCAAAATTTTACAAGGCAAGGAAGCAAAGATGAACTCGTTCGAATCACCCTAAATTTTCTTCATTCTTTCATTGATGAAAGTGAAATATAGGTAATTATTAAATATTTATAAATTCATTTGATGCACATGTTATTGTGCAGTATTAACAAAAAAAGAACCATTCTATTTTCATTTACAATTATTTGGCAATAAATACTAAAATATAGTATGAAATAGATCATTTTTTTAAAACACTTGGATTGCCTAATAATTATGACTATATATATATATATATATATATATAGAGAGAGAGAGAGAGAGAGAGAGAGGAAAGAATATTAATAAAAAAAAAATTTTGAATTTAAAAATGTACTTTTTTGGACAGTATTTGTTTATTTTTATTATTGTATTTTATATTTCAGACCGCCCTCGGTCCTTCATCAGAAACGAGTGATTTTTAAATTTGAATTAGAAACGTATTTCACGATAGCGTTCGAATATTTTTTGTGTTTACATCACGTGGTGTGTTTGTTCACAACATGCGGCACGTCCGTAGAGAAAGTCTGTTTGTTTTAGATAAAAATTTCTTGGAATATCTGAAAAAAATTTTAGCTATTGAAATCTTTGTAAAGATTCAACACACCTAAGTCCCTATGTGTTTGTGTGTATGTATGTGTGTGTGTGTGTGTGTGTAAGTGTCTGTGTCTGTGTCTGTGTGTGTCTGTGTGTGTCTGTGTGTGTGTGTGTCTGTGTGTGTCTGTGTGTGTGTGTGTGTGTGTGTGTGTGTGTGTGTGTGTGAGGTGCAGTAGGCAAATTGTCTCCATTTTATATTTTACATTTTACTCGGTCTGTAAAAAAAAAGAGCACCATGACGCAGTTGACACCGCTAGAAATTTGGAAACAACATACTGTACTACTTGTCATTCGCACCGGAAGCTCCACCATGAACATTTCAGAGTGTTTGGGTGTCAATATGAGGACAGATCAAAGGATTCGGAAAGAGTTAGACGAGTCAAATGGTGATTACAAAGACGCAGCAGCTCTGGTATGTCACTCCGATCGTTCTGATAAGAAAAGAACTCCCGAATTTATTGGTGAGAGCCTCAGACTCAAGTTGGAGGTCATTGAGGAGGTAGTGCTGCCCTCAGTTAAAAGGATGGCACCTGGAAGACCCTATGTCTGCCAACAGGACTCAACGGAAATCCAGTCATTTCTGCGACCATATAACCATTTAGATCTTACCTAACTCCCTAAACCGCAACCCCTTTGATTATTACGTGTCGAGCGCAGTTGAGAGAGAGACCAACAAAACGCCTTGTAACACCAAAGATGTCATGAAAGTAAGGATTATGGCAGCATTCATCAATTTAAACAAGTTGAAGTAGATAGACTAAACTATTGGAGTAGATAGACTAAACTATTGGAGTAGATAGACTAAACTATTGGAGTAGATAAACTAAACTATCGCCCGGTTCACACTCCATCCACGTCTATTGAACAGGTGAAGAGGCTCATCCCTTGTTTCCTGTTTAGGATGTGGTTTCCGGCTTTCTCTTTTCCAATCTTTTCACTCTTAGGTAGCCCCCTGCGCTTCAGTGGCGTTACTGCCTTGCTTGGGGTGATATGATTTAAAAAAGATATGATAGATGAGACTCCGAAGTCGGATGGGGGCTATGCTTAAAATCAATGGTGATTTTATTGACAAAAATTACTATTTATCTTTAAAAAAAAAATTGTGTAATTTTCGTAAATATATTTCTTAAAATGAGATATCTGTGCAAATTTCATTTGTGCGTAATTTATATGACAATTTATCCATCGAACTCTGGAAATATATATATATATATATATATATATATATATATATATATATATGACATAGCATATCTGAGACATTAATCCTTCCGTTAAACATGTTTTATTAATTAGAAAGAACGGGAAATGGCTCCTGAGACTTGTATTAGTTTTTCTTTCTTCTGGTGTCAAATAAATCGTTTGAAGTCAGGTGTAAAATTATAAAATAAATTTCGACAATTGGTGGTTTGTTTCAATCTCGGTGTGCACGTGTGTGAAATTGCCTTCATGATGTATGATCGCTTTTTGCTACACGATAATAAAATAAATCCTGAAGTTCGAGTATGTGAAATCACATTCATTTCAAACGTCACATTGTTAATAACTATTTTCTCTCTATATCTATCTATCTATCTATCTACATATATATATATATATATATATATATATATATATTTGTTCCTATCATTCTATTTTACTCAGTCCATATCTATATGTGTCGTTCTTCATATCTATCATTTCTCTCTATATCTATCTATCTATCTATCTATCTATCTATCTAAATATATATATATATATATATATATATATATATATATATTTGTTCCTATCATTCTATTTTACTCAGTCCATATCTATATGTGTCGGTCTTCATATCTATCACATTCTTTTCAATTATATCAATCGACCTCATTCTGTTCATAGCTATTTATCTCTCTCTCTCTCTCTCTCTCTCTATCTATCTATCTATCTATCTATGTCAAACAGTTCATATCTATCTATCTATCTATCTATCTATCTATCTATCTATCTATCTATCTATCTATCTTATTCTGTTCATCTATCTATCCCAGTCTGTAATTTGTGTTTACACGTGTTTGAATAGACGTCAATATTTTTGAAACACTTATAGGAAATTCTACCGGCCAAGAGATGGAAAGTCTTAACAAAGAAATTTTTGGCACCCGAATGAATTCTACTTTTTATTCACTATTCGATCTTGTAAATCGTTTTCAAGATAAACCCGCCTTATCTTTAAGCTGAGAGAATCTATTGCATCAAGGCATTTCCCTAGAGAAGCGCGTTTCCCTTATCTCTGCGAAATTCAGAAAAGAACCGATAAAGGAACAGTAAATTTTAAATGAATACTATTAGAAATCTTTATCTCTTGATATTGGACACTTTTATTACAAACTTTGCTTTCCTTATGTTATTTGCTAATAAAATGTATTCTAGTCGACCGTCTCTGTCTCTGTCTCTCTCTCTCTCTCTCTCTATATATATATATATATATATATATATATCTACAGACTGTTGACTAATTCATTTCTACTACTCCTAATATATATATATATATATATATATATATATATATATATATATTAGGAGTAGTAGAAATGAATTAGTCAACAGTCTGTATATATATATATATATATATATATATATATATATATATATTAGGAGTAGTAGAAATGAATTAGTCAACAGTCTGTAGATATATATATATATATATATATATATATATATATTAAGAGTAGTAGAAATTAATTAGTCAACAATCTGTATATATTTATATATATATATTAGGAGTAGTAGAAATGAATTAGTCAACAGTCTGTATATATATATATATATATATATAAATTAAACAAAATATATACTTATATATATATATATGTATATATGAGTAGTAGAAATGAATTAGTCAGCAGTCTGTATATATATATATATATATATATATATATATATATATACAGACTGTTGACTAATTCATTTCTACTACTCCTAATATATATATATATATATATATATATATATATATATATATATAAGAGATAACTATACTAGTGTCGAAAAACCTTTCACGGAGCTACGAAGAAGGCAAAAATGGCTTTAAATAAAGAAAGAGCTAAGTACATGAACATCAGGCAAAAGACCTCATGCCGAAGTAGCACTTAGCCCAAACAAAAAAAAACAAAAAAACCGACACGACCAGTCAGCTAACAAAAAAAACGCTCAATACTAAGGTAGAGCGTAATAAATAAAGACTGCCTAGTGAGTCAGACTACCTAGCTAGGTCGTCATTATATATATATATATATATATATATATATATATATATATATATTAGGAGTATTAGAAACAAATTAGTCAACAGTCTATTGTTCGTAGCATTTACCTTTTTGAAGAGTGTTCGATACATTGTAAAGCAATATTTATAGTAATATTTTTATTATATCTAAACTTATTTATAAATGGAACTTTGTCTGTGTGTGTGTGTGTGTGTGTGTGTGTCCTTCCGTTACCTATAGACTCCGAAACGGCTGAACCGATTTTCTTGAAAATTTACACAGTTGTACTATAAGCGTCTGCGAGTGTTCTTAGCTAGGTTTTGTGTCGAGTTAACCCTGATAAATATTAAAAATCGATAATCGAAAACATCGGGTTATAGAAGGAGTGGTCTGATTTTAATTAAACTTGATACACTCATAGACAAAGACATAAGAAACGATATTCAGAAGTTTCAAAGATTGAAGTTTTTACAACAGTGCAGAAAATCGATAATATATACATACATATATATATATATATATATATATATATATATATATATATATATATAAAGCATGATGTTTGTGTGTGTGTCTGTTTATCTGCCTGTATGTCTGTATTTGTTTCACCCCTTTTATTTTAGTTTTTGCTTTAATCAATAAATTTGAGGTCCTCACAGCCATAGCGGACAAGGTCGAGTGCTTTGCTCACAGATCCTCCTGTATCGGCACATTTAATTCGTCTGAAGTAACCGCACCCAACTTCCCACCTAGAATTGAGACTCAACTGAGGGACGTATACATAACCCCCACTCTGGTTTCTAACATAATTTCAAAGCTTGACCCCCATAAGGCGAGCGGAGGTAATGGAATTCCGGTTATCGTCATGAAGAAATGTGTTAATGAACCCTACTGTCTTCTCCAAACTCTATAACTACTGCTTCTCTACTGTGATTCCTGTATTTAAGAACTCGGGATCCCTTCAATTATCTCTCTATCAGACTCTTACCGATTTTTGGCAAAGTGTTCATCAATACTGAAGTCGTTCAGACCATTAACCAATTCGACAAACAGTGCGGCTTCCGCATCGCCATGTCTACCGCTGATATACTAATGGCTGTCACCGAATACATATATCAGGCTCTTGATAAGAACGGCGAAGCTCGAGCTGTTGCCCTGGTTATCTCCAAAGCATTTCACAGAGTTTGACACACTGGCTTTCTGTGCAAGCTCGAATCCTGTCACTTTCTCACCAACGAGATATGGCTTCTCTCTGTCTCCTCTACAAATTTCACGGCTTCTGTTCCGACGAGCTTAGCTCCCTGGTGCCTCCTCTACATGAATTTCTCGAGCAACCAAACTGGCAACAAGATTCCACCCTTTTACAGTAAAATGTAGACGCCACTTCTATTCCAACAGTTTCTTTTGGCAGAAAATCTTTTTTTGACTTGAGTTAGCGAGTAACCAAAACGTTATTACTGTTTACAATGGAAAACATAATGATGACATCACCAACTTTTTTCCCGGTGACAAACACATTAATTTGGAAATTCTCACAAAAATCAAATAATTGTCAGATTTTAATGAAACTTTTAGAACTCATTCACAAATGATTTAAATTATTTTTGAAATGATTACTTTTTAAAAATGTTGATAATTTTTTTTACCTCTGTTAAACCCCTCTACATAAATCCATGAAATTTTAATAAATTTTAAAGTGTTGCAGTCTATAATTTTGTTAGTTAACGCAGGACTCATTGGGAAATAAAAATAATTTTCTTTTTAAATTTTGCCTCTGTATCCGAAAATTTGCTCCAAAGAGTAAAATAAAAAATGCAATAAAACGCTAATATTATTCAATTTGATAAGCTTTTAGTTGCTTGTACAATTAAGGAAAATTAAGGACGTTAAAATCTGAAAAAAAAAAACAATTTTTCGATTACTAATGAAATTTTTAAAAAAATTGTTTTTATTTTTATTTTTTTTTGTTATTATAATAATTTATAAAGTTTCAAAAATATTTTAAAAATCTTCAAAGAACTGATGCGATTAGATTTTTTAGTAAAGAATTGATGATTATATTGCCTATATAAAATTGAAAACTTTAATAGAAACCGTTCTGCCTCCATATTTTTAAAATAATTTTAATTTTTGTTTTTGTGCATGTGTGTTTTTTTTATGGTAACTTCTATGTGCGTATTAATAGGTCAGAGTTTCCTCCCTTACCCGAAAAAAATTGAACAATTTTGTTACTTATAAACATCATACATTTTATCTCTAATCAAGAATTTGTCAACAAATTCTTGATTTACGGCGCGGACAAGTCTTATTCTGTGAATAAGAAATAGTTTTATTCTAAATTTTACGTTATAAATAAGAAATACTTGTGTAAATCAGATTAAATTTAACATAAAATTTGATAATTTTCTAAAAATAATGTGCCACAGATGTATATTTTATTTTTGCAAGATTTTTAAAACCGAGAATTAACTTTTGTTTACAAATGTGTCGATTGCTCAAAAATTGCTGCAAAATTCAAAAGTTGAAAAAAAAAAACTCAAACTTTTTATTCTAATTAACATAATTTCTGTTTGAAATGAACCAGAGAGTATTTTGTTTACTGGAAATAGTAAATTTAATCATTTAGCTTTCAATTAAAACTAAAATAAACGTTTAAAGAAAACCTTTTCATTTTTAAAAAATCGGTTTAAAAGTTAGATATCGAAAATGAATTGACGTACCTACTTAAGAGATAGTGTGAAGGGTACTCTAATCGGAAATTCCAGTATATAATAAATTCGAAGTGTTCTAACGACTACAAATTGGCATAACCTTTCTGTACAACCCAATACAATGGACCGAACATGTGAGCAACGACGAATTTTTTAGAGAAAATAAAAACAAAAAGGAGTCTTATAGTTAACACTAGAAAGAGAGTTGAAATTTTTAGAATACATAAAGAGGAAAGAGAGCTTGGAAAATTTGATACACACAGGACAGTTTGCAGGCAAAAGAGATAAAGGAAAACAACACATAAGCTACCTAGCTATCTTGAAGGAATAGATGGTTGAACAAGGTTTAGGAGAGATAACAAAAAGAGAAAATATTTTAAGAGCTAAAAGTACAAAAATTGTGGAAAGTCATGATCACCAACGTCCTGAAGTGTTACAGCACATAAAAAAGAAAAACAAAAAAACAAAAAAACAAAAAAGATAAAGAAGAAAAAGAAAAAGAGCAAAAGGGAGAAGACAAAAATATGAAGGAGAAAACGAAAAAGAGGAAAAATAAGAAGAAAAAAGAACCAAGGAAAAGAAGAAAGACAGAAAAGGGAAACGAAGAAGAAGAAGAAGAAGAAGAAGAACAATGTGAAAAAGAAGAAAAAAACGAACAAAAAAGAAAACGAAAAGGAACAACAACAAGAAAAAGAAGTAAAAAGAAAGTAAGAAAAATAAAATGAAGAAAAAATGAAACAGTAGCAAAAAAGAAGAACAAGAAGAGATGAAAAAAAAAAGAAAATGGGAAAGAATAAAAATAAATTGAACAATTAAAATAAAAAGAAGAAAAGGAAGAAGAAAAAAGACGAAGAGGAAAGGGAAGAAGACGAAGAAAAAAAGTAAAAACAGGAACAAAAAAAAGGATAGTAAAACAAGAGAAGAAAAATAAGATAAAAACGAAAAATAAGAAGAAAAGAAGAAAAAAGAAGAACGAGAGCAACAAGAAAAAAATGAAGAAAAATAAGATAAAAACGAAAAATAAGAAGAAAAGAAGGAAAAAGAAGAACGAGAGCAACAAGAAAAAATGAAGAAAAATAAGATAAAAACGAAAAATAAGAAGAAAAGAAGAAAAAAGAAGAACGAGAGCAACAAGAAAAAATGAAGAAAAATAAGATAAAAACGAAAAATAAGAAGAAAAGAAGGAAAAAGAAGAACGAGAGCAACAAGAAAAAAATGAAGAAAAATAAGATAAAAACGAAAAATAAGAAGAAAAGAAGAAAAAAAGAAGAACGAGAGCAACAAGAAAAAAATGAAGAAAAATAAGATAAAGAAGAAAACAAAAGACGAAAATGAAAAAATAAAATGAAGAAGAAAAGAAAAAGATGATATATGTTTAGAGCAGAGTAGATGACAAAGGATCATTTTATTTCACCATTTCAGGAACGGAATCTCATTCTGCAATCAGTTTTGGAAATAGTAACTTTCATCTCCGAATGTCACATTTCAGGCACCTGCGGCTCCAATTATTATCGACTCCGCTTCACCTGCTTTTTTTCTGCTTCAACCCACGCAGAGGCTTTGTGTCAGGAATCTACAACATTCTTTACTTAACAACGTTTTCGTTTTTCTTTTTTTCTTACCATATGCAAATGTGTTTCGTATCACGCATCCAATGATGTCATCATATTTTGTCATCATTTTGACGTCAATTTAAATATATAATGAAAAATGTTCTCATGTATTTGATGATAATTTTGTCATCTTTTTATTTATTATTTCTCTATACTTATGAGATGAAATATTATTTGCGAAATTTACATTATTCGGACTATTGACCTCATCTTTGTTGACATTTGTACAACATTTCGACCTATGTACGCCCCGGCCTTCTTCAGGTGCTAAAAATTTCGAACCGAAACCTTTATTACAATCACTTTTGCACGAGATACTGGATTGGCAACTGGGTCCCACCCTTTTGCAGTAAGGCAGATAATATATAACCATAATTTCTGCTCCATTGAGTGCAATGATGATTTTTTTTTAAGTGAAAAATCAGTTTTGGGGAACATCGTTACCAAGTGTCGAGAGTAATATATTTTTATGTTTGAATAGTGAAGCAACTCAGGCGACTTGTGAATCATATATTGATACTTGGGAACATTCTAAATCTTATCAGACTGGATTCCACAACTTGAGGGTATTTCCAATTAGGCCCCAAATGTAAAGCTATTTGTTGCTTTTATAAAAAAAAATGTCACTCATACTTAGGTGTGATGGATTTGTCTGGTATATCTTTATCAGGCTGTGCAATGGTTGGTATATTGGATTTCTTACCCTCTCCTCTGATCTCAAATGGAACCACTACATTGAGTTCATAGCTAAATCCACTGCTAAGAAGGTTAGGTCACTGAGTCGGGCCAGCATGTTTTTCCCGCCTGAATCCATCCTGCATATATAAAAATCAACATTCGTCCGTGCATGGAATACTGCTGCCATATATGGTCAGGCGCCCCTGCTGTTCATCTCAGTGTTCTCGACAGGCTCCAAAGGAGAATCAGTTATGTGATAGATACCGACGAGATGTGGCCTCCCTTTGTCTGTTCTATGAATACTTTCATGGCTTCTGCTCCAACGAACTTAAGTCACTGGTGCCTCTGCAACAGGTGTTTACTTGTGCAACCAGATTGGCAACTGGGTCCCACCCATTTACAGTTAGATTAACCAAATGCAGACGACAATTCTACTCCTGCAGCTTCTTCTCTCGCACTTCCCGCCTGTGGAACTCGCTTCCATATTCTTGCTTTCCTGACGGCTACAACCTCCAGGAATTTAAATGCAATGTCAGTACTCATCTATTAACTTAACCACTTGACTCTAGTTCTTTCACCACCCCGTATATCCTTTACTTTCTCTCGATCTTTGCAACTGTCATGACACCTGTATTCCCATCCTTCTCTTGCTCCTTTCTAACTGGTTCCTCTTTCTCTTCACTCTTTTCTAATTAATCTTTTTACACTTATGTAGTCCCCTGCACATCAGTGGCGTTACCGCCTTGCTCGGGGTGATACGATTAAAATAAAAAGTACAATATCACTTTGCTCGCGTGATGCACTCTCACTCAATAATAATAATAATAATAATAATAATAATAATAATATTGGACAATATGCAAACACTATGAAAAATATGTAAACAAACATTGGCATGAACATCACCCAACACCGGTTACAGAAATAGAAGATGTCACCATTCTATGAGATTACACCATCTACACAGACAGAAAAATTGAAACAAATAGGCCGGACATCATTGTTAAAAACCAGAAAGAAACAACTTGCCTATTAATTGATATGGCTTGTCCAGCGGATTATAACATAGCAACCAAAGAATTCGAAAAACTGTCAAAGTATAAAGACCTGGAAATTGAAATAGAAAAAATATGGAAATTGAAAACAAGAGTTGTGCCAGTGATAGTAGGTGCACTTGGAATGATAAAAAATGGAACAAAACAACACATTGAAAGAATCCCTGGAAACCCCAGCTTAAGAGATATACAAAAAATTGTTTTGTTATGTACAGCCCACACACTAAGGATAACTTTTGTCTATGTAACGCTAGGGATGTTAGGGAGATATGAAAAAAACATGAAATGGGGTCATAATAACACACCACTACCTGCCTTAGGTCTTCCTGCAGACTTGGTAGGTAGTGCGACCATAGCAGAAATGGATCTATAATGAAAAATGACATAATAATAATTGGTGCGTTGAAGTTCATAACACGGAATTTGTTTCTACAAAGAAAAAATTGAAATAAAGTCGGGCATGTCATCGCTTTAGAAGTCTACATTGCTTGACACTACAAATATTTTGTTAAACGTGACAACTCTATAGAGAACTGACGTGATACGTGAGGAAGAAGAAAATATAATAATAATAATAATAATAATTATAAACAGAATGTCAGTCATAAACATTTTGGCTGTCACTATGGTACAACACAGTTTCAACATCTTTTATTAGACTCAAGCTGACATTAAGCAAACAAATGTCAAAACGAGAAAGCTTCTAATTTATCCTCCTTATGTTGATGTTGATTGTCTTTATGTTCCGAGATTCGAAGGCGGCAGAGAATTAGTTCAACTAGAAATAGCACAAAAATCACAACAATCGGTTTCCAAATATATTTCCAAATTTCTGGAAACTACAGAAACTAGAATGATCATCTGTGTCAAAAATCATGAAAGAAACAAAATAAACTTTATTTAGTATTAAAGAAAACAAACAAATTCAGAAGCTAATTTCAACTGGATGAAGAAATGCAAATAGACCTTGATACATCCTTAATTAGACTAAAGCTAACTTTACTCGAATGAATGTCAAAATGAGAAAACTTCTAACTTAATACCGCAGGCATCATGCTAATGCTGACGTTGATCGTTGCATGTTCCGAGATCCGAAAGAGGCAGAGGATTAATTCAACTAGAACTTTCTTACAAACAACAATCGGTTTCCAAATGTACCTAAAAACTACAGAAGATTTGATGATCATCTCTGTCAAAGATCATGACAAAAAGAAGAAACTTTATTCAGTAATAAAGGGAGAAATTTAAGAGTGAATTTCAAGATACATCTATAGCAGTGGCAAATAACCTAAACAAAAAGCAAATGCAAATACACAGAAACGATGGCAAGAGAGCTTTTAATAAGTGGCTTAGTGGCTACATTGAACAGGTTTAAACAGAAGGCTTGTTGCATAGGACCAATGCTTGCTAACTAGATATTAACCAAGCAAATATACTGAAAAACTCGGTTGATCACAAATGCAGGTTCTGCGATAAATATCCAGAAACAATTGATCATCTTATATCAGGTTTCACAGTGTTAGCATTCACTGAATATAAAACTCGGCATGATAGAAAGGGCTAATATATGCACTGGGAAAACTTTTACGGGGAGGAAACTGGGGAAAAAAATTGTATTAAAAAATTACCTAGACTCGATTACAGAGATAAGACCAGTAACTATTTTATGGGACTTTATATATAAAAAGACAAAACAATCAAAAATGAATCGCCAAGATATCGTGATGAAAGTTCCATAAAAGAAGATATCGTGATGAAAGTTCCATAAAAGAAGATATCGTGATGAAAGTTCCATAAAAGAAGATATCGTGATGAAAGTTCCATAAAAGAAGAATTTGCTTTCTTATTGACATGGAAGAATCTGTAGATTGTAATGTATCTTTGAAGATCTTTAAAAATCTATCAAATTTTTATCTTGAAGTGGGAATTTCAGACATGTGCCTCATGGGGACATCAACAATTTCAGTTGTATTTGGAGCCCTCTGATTGATTAGAAAAATTTTCCTATAGATTCATTGAAGGGATTCCTTGTAGTCCATGCCTTAAATAAATACAAAAAACTGAACTCACAAGTAAAGTTCACAGATTACGAAGAGCTTTATCTATGTAAAATATGTGTGATATTAGTTTGTGTGTGTTTGTACAAAAATGTTCCGTGGGAAATGCCATAAACCATTTTAAACCTTAGGTTTCTGGTTGAAACCCGAAAGTAAATGTGCAGTAAAGTCGTATACAGAAAGTAAATTTCTGTACACGACAGAAATCAAAGAAAATAATAATATTGATTTAAGCATAAGGATAATATTTCCTTTTATTATTAAAACAGATAAAAAGTATCTCGTTTGAAAAAGGGGGATCTTTAGGTGCCTTTCGGTCGATAGAAAACTAATCGTCAGAAATATAAGTTGATAAGAAAAATTATTATCAACGACCAATATTAACAACAAACAAAAAACATTATCATTACTAAATATTATCTAAGTTAAGCAGTAATCTCCCCGAATAAGTCAGTCAGTTAAGTGCCATACGTGATACACGCTTGGGAGATCATGTCTCGAAAGAGAAATGACTGATTGAACAGAAGATTATCCCGCAGTAGGTTGCCATTGCTTTCTGCGGTAGACTGGTTGCCAGCCAAGGCTAAAGAACCCAATCTGTACTAGAGGGAAGAGACGGATTAATAACTTTCTCCAAGCTTATTTATGCGTAAGTGAATACAAGGAAATCAACTGAATTCGAACTCGGCACCTCGATTTGTCGTTCCGAGTCGATATCTACAACGCACATCCCCGAATAAGGCCAACCTGAATTTCATCTCCCTTTGTCTACACAGGACAGGACGTTGCATATTAATAATAATAGACTTCCAAGATGTCTAAATGGTGTCTCGTCGTAACCCTGCGTATGACAGAAAAGAAATCGGGAGAATAATTCGTCCTGCACTCGATCGACAGAATTTAAAAGGTGTTCGCCAATTGCTGACTTATGAGTCTGCGAATACCGGGATGCAATGGTAAATTTTTGTTTTGTTCCCCGAAGCCATGTATCCCTTCAATTTTTTCCAAAACATTCCTATTTCCGTGCAAATGTATATGCTGAACTCAAATCGGTAATTGTTTATTGAAGAAACCTACCTTTTTTTTTCATTTTATCGAGCAGAAAAATATAGAACTTCTTGTCGCTGTTTCTCTCACCCCGTAACCATGGCTCAAAAATGTTATTCACTGCAGACTGAATTCACGCGTAGTTTTACGATTTTTCAGTCTTTGTACTTCAATTTTGCGATTAATGCGCAGAAGATGAGCTCCGAAACACAACAAATCGCGGAGTAATTGCTGCCAAAAGGAAGTAAATAGAACGAATTCACTATCCTACGCCAGGGCTCATTCAGCGGTAAATCAGAAATAAGAACGGCGGTAAGGGATGAGATATAGTCCGATTTATTTCTGGTCAATAACATGAAAAAAAGGTACGTTTCTTCTATAAACAATTATCGATTTGAGTTCAGCATATACATTTGCACGGATTTAAGGATGTACTGGAAAGATTTGAAGGGGTAACAAAACAAAAATTTACCCATGCCTACGCACTTCACCCGGAACATGCTGGGTGATCCTCACCTCCAACCGTTGGATGATCTTGCCCACATAGTCGATCTCACACCGACATTTATATTGGTACGCAATTAAACTTCGTTGAAGTTATAATAATAATAAATTTGCTTTCTTGAAGTAATGATAATAACAAATTTTTAATCATTATATTTGTAAATGCTATTTTTCTTCAAGTCAAACGCGGTCATGGCTATCCACAGTTTCTTTTTTTTTTTTCTTTTCATGTGCGAATGGTCCTGATTTCTTTTGGAAAGAAAGTGGAGTGGTTTTCTGTAGTTTTCTTTACAGTTTTGAATTCCCTGTTGCTCTCCTCCTTGACTGGCTACCACCAAAGTTTACTACTATCGAATCCATAGCTGTGAGAATGTATGGATTCATGCCTTTCTCAAGGGCAATAATTTGAAGCAACAGATTAGACTGGAATTCGAACACAGTTCGCCGCTTCCATTTTCCGCGTCGATAGCTCTTACGCTACCAGCAACGCAATTCCACTACCAATAATTAAACAGAACCATAAACACAATATGTTATCGACCGTTGCTATTCATCCCGTTGCAAATGCTGCTGGTGTTGCAATTTCTCGTTTTCTATACGTTGACCCAATTATCACCTGACCTCTGATCTCTTTTTTCGTTTTTCTTTTTTTTTTTTTGTGGTCGGGGGTGCAGTTCGAAGTAACTCTTGCGTATTTCTCGACTTGTTCCTATCTTTCCGCTTTTCAGCCATTGAATGTTATCAATCCCTTTTGGATCGATCAAATTATCTGAGAAAACGGGAAGCGAAAGAACGGAACGGTCTTTTAATAAACTCATAGCCTGAATCTGCAGCGCTACTTGTCCAAAAGGATGGACAGCGGAGAACGGGAGTTTATTACGACCATTTCCCCGACGCTTCTTATTAGCACCCCCCGTCTCACAGTCAGGCCCACATCATCTCGGAACTTATCTCTCCTTCACATTTATGACTATCTTCCTTCCCAATTTCTGTTACTTTCTTTCTCTCTCGTTCTTTCTCTACTCCCTCTCCGAACCTCCACTCCACCTGTGTATTTGTGAGAAGTATGAACAAACGTAATTCCGTTTTTCTAGTTATCTCCAGAGCCAAGCATGCGTGCAAACGCATACATATTTATGTTGTTTCACACACACACACACAGAGAGAGAGAGAGAGAGAGAGAGAGAGAGATGTGGAAGCAATGACATTTTAATAAAAGGAAATAGTAACTTGACTGGGCACAGCTTACAACTTTATATATATATATATATATATATATATATATATATATATATATATATATGTGTGTGTGTGTGTGTGTGTGTGTGTGTGTATATATATATATATATACTATCTCTAGAGAGGGAAATTTTAAAAACAGCTAATACTTCGGCGATTTACGCATTACTCTTTAGCAATGAATTGAGTTGTTTCGATGACTGGCGTGTGTATACACCCCTTGTATATAACACACTAAAATTTACCTTCCCTGATTCCCTTCCCTGATTCTTATGGCTTAGGGGTTAGCAACTCCGACTGACACCGAACCGGTCGTATTTCGATCCCGGCCAGAAGTAAGTGAAAGTCTAACCACACTGATGAGCTATGATACAGCGAAACAGGCTTGTATGTGGATGACTAATATATATATATTCATTTATTGCTTCCAGTTTTTCCTAAACGATGCGGTGCAACGCGCCTCACAGGTGCGCCGGAAAATATAGCAGGTGAGGCGGAATGTTTGAAAGACAATCAACGATTTAGAAACAGTTTTAATCTAAACTTATTTATAAATGGAATTTGTCTGTGTGTGTGTGTCTGTGTGTGTGTGTCCGTTATCTATAGACTCCGAAACGGCTGAACAGATTTTCTTGAAAATTCACACAGTTGTACTATAAGCGTCTGGGAGTATTCTTAGCTAGGATTTGTGTCCAGGTACCCCTGATAAATATCAAAAATCGATAATCGAAAAAATCGTGTTATAGAAGGAGTGGTCCGATTTTCATCAAATTTGATACACTCATAGACAAAGACATAAGAAATGATATTCACAAGTTTCAAGGTTGCAGTTCTTAGTGCAGAAAATCGATAATATATATATATATATATATATATATATATATATATATAAAGGGCAAGATGTTTGTGTGTGTGTCTGTTTATCTGCCTATATGTCTATTTTTTCAGCCCTTTTATTTAAGTTTTTGCTTCGGTTTGGCTCTAAGTAGGTATAATTGTAGTTCTTAGTCTCAGCCATTATACCATTTACTCAGAGGACTTATTTAGCCTTCAGAATTTTGAAGGCTAAATAAGTCCTCTGCGTAAATGGTTTACAACGAAAAAACCTATTTGATATCGATAGCAGGAAATCAAAATTTGACTTACATCCATTCATTTTTCTTTCAGTCTACGATTTCGCTTTAAATAACTATTGCTTTTTAGTCTATCGTACCAACGTCGAAAGAGTCTGAGCTCCAGGACCATGGATTAGTTTTAAAGCTTTCATTACACCCGAGCAACGCCAGGCTATACTGCTAGTAAGTCATATGCCAAAAATATATTTGATTTCAAAATTTGAAATATTATGATGGGTTACTTGAAATTACATGCTCGCATATATATACATGTGTGTGTGTGTGGGGGGGGGGTTGAATAGCCGAATTACAGTAATATCCGAAGCAAACAAGACTAGATGAAGATCAGTGGGTACAATTTTCCCGCCATAATATACCTCTGCCCAAGATATCATTTTGACACACGTTTGATGCATTTAGCTTATGAAGAAATAGTATGGCTACTGGCGAGAAGCTTCAGCCTCTGCTGACCAGTCATTTAAGTCCGATACAGGATACACGCATGGGCGAAGAAGATTTTCCTGGCATAGGTTGCCATTACTTTCTGCTGTATACTGGTTGCCAATCAAGGATGTAGAACCTAATCTGTCAAGTTATTTAACCCATAACTAGAAGAAAGATACGTATTAATAATTTTCCCAAGAGTATTTGAGCGTAAATAAATGCAACGAATTAAATTGTAATTCGAATTCGGCTCTCTGATTTCTCGTTCCGAGCCGATATCCACTGCACCACAATGTACATCCACCTCTTCTGATACACCACCAGAATCCGACTCTGACGTTGTGGGCGAACTTAATTACTTTTAAAGTAACCCTCACACATATACGAAACTGTGTACCTGCCTAAGCAGACAGGCAGGCAAGCAGGCAGGTAGATAGGTACGTGGGTAGGTTTGTTCCATTTTTTGACCGTATGTTTCACCTTGAACAAGGCCCGAGGTACAGGGTTACGTCAAGGAGCAGTTTATCTGGATAGAAAGGGGAAGATAACGGTTTATTCTAGGCTTGTACAGGTCAATATTATAATGATCGGGAAGCATCCTCTTGGAAGTCTGCACCATAGGACAGTGGTACCCGGGAAGAATCTCTTTGACGGGAACTTACTTCTCGCCGATGGAGTACCGAAGGAAGAGTGGGTCGTTTGTTACTGATATGGACCCGGTATGGGATCATAAAATAATCAGTCAACACGGTGGTAGGTCAAGAACATATATTACGACACCAAGAGATACAAACAGATAAAAAGAGATACAAAGAGAAAGAGTAATAATAGCTTGGCTACAAGTGACCGACAGACAGACAGACTAGGCTGAGCTGAACTGAAGTTGTACTGGAAACTAGTGTCTCTGTCGCCTCGACTCTGTCTTCGAGAGTAATTAACTATCGGTTAATATAGGCAAAGAAGAGTCCATTATGAAGTGGGTAACTCCCCACAACAGTTACTATGTAAGTGGATGGCGTTCTTAATCTTAAAGTCAGATTTTCTCTGGTAGTAGCGATCGAGCAGTGAGAGTCTCGCCCCATCTACGCCTCTGTGAGAGAGATGAGAATTTGGAAAATAAATCTCTAACAAGGACTGCATATAAATATTAACTTCCAAGTGAAGATTAAAAAGTTCTCGGGCCGACAATGAATGGACTGATTCTCAAAGAATATTCATGCAAAATAATTAGTAAGCTCTCGTAAATTTAGCCAATCAATAGTTATTCAGCACACACACGAAAAAAATAGGAATTCCATGACGGTAACATGCAGATTTAATAGCAAATGAACGTACGAAGTGTTATTAACAAGGAAGACCATGTTGCTCGAAATCCTTTACGTCAGTACAGTTAATGAGGAAAGTCAGCGTCCGAAAAAAATCTTTAAGTCCGAACACTGACTCAGGAAGTCAAAAGCAAATCATGTGACAGTTTCAGCAACGATGACTCCAGATACCAAAAGCAAATCACGTGATTTTTTCAGCAATGATGACGTCAGACACGAAAACCAAATCACGTGACTGTGTCAGCAACGATGACTCCAGACAACAAAAGCAAATCACGTGACTGTTTCAGTAACAATGACTCCAGACAACAAAACGGATCACGTGACTGTTTCAGCAACAATGACTCCAGACACCAAAACAAACCACGTGAATGTTTCAGCAACAATGACTCCAGACAACAAAAGCAAATCACGTGACTGTTTCAGCAACAATGACTCCAGACAACAAAAGCAAATCACGTGACTGTTTCAGCAACAATGACTCCAGACAGCAAAAGCAAACCACGTGACTGTTTCAGCAACAATGACTCCAGACAGCAAAAGCAAACCACGTGACTGTTTCAGGAACAATGACTCCAGACAACAAAAGCAAATCACGTGACTGTTTCAGCAACAATGACTCCAGACAGCAAAAGCAAACCACGTGACTGTTTCAGCAACAATGACTCCATTCAGTACAAGCAAATCACGTGACTGTTTCAGCAACAATGACTCCAGACAACAAAAGCAAATCACGTGAATGTTTCAGCAACAATGACTCCAGACAACAAAAGTAAATGAGTCTTTTCATACCAACCAATCTATCTATCTATCTATCTATCTATCTATCTATCTATCTATCTATCTATCTATCTATCTATCTAATTCTATCTAATCTATCTATCTATCTATCTATCTATCTATCTATCTATCTATCTATCTAATTCTGTTCATCTATCTATCTATCTATCTATCTATCTATCTATCTAGTTGCGATTATCTTTTCCTAAAAGCCTCCTATTTCTCCACGTATCGATCCTTTATATCAAACGTGTGTGTGCAGCGACACACGCTCTCTTTTTTTAGACAAGCAATCTCTCATGCATTCCTCGCTAAACACTGAAATTTCTTAATAATAAGATCCTGACAGCTGCCGATCGCCAAATAAATCCCAGGCTCAGGCCGTAGAAGAAAGTTAATATCGATTTAAAGAAAAAGAAGAAATAACATGGCGACCTTAAATGCCTTCGCTCCCTTCACTTGATACGTTGCATTCGCTTCAAATTTAGTCCTTTTCCGTTGCTAACCAATCTTTGCCGTTTAAGTTTTCATCAAAAGAATTTCAATCGTTTTCACAGGTCGTCTGCCTGCCTTCATGTACTACATTTTTCTCTTTTCGTTTTTCTGTTTCTATTTTTTCAATATAATTTTCTTTCATTTTGTAAAATTTCTTTCTTTCTTTCTTTCTTTCTTTATTTATTTCTGAGCGACTTTATCCCTTCTTTCGTTCTTATTTCATCTCCCATCCTTTCTAGTGTGGGGGGGGGGGGTACTATTGTTGTATTTTAATTTATTTCCTTACTTTTTCGTGTTTATTCTTTCCCAGTATCTGCTATTTTAATGTAACGATCATTTTTCCTACTTTCTTCGTTTCTACATTTCGTTCTTACTTCATTCTTTATTTTTTCTTATTGTAACTGTCGTTTGCATGTGTCAATCTTTCTTTTGCCTTTTGCTTCTTTCATTCTGTCTTCCTTTTTTCTTTTTTTTCGTTCTTTGTTTCTTTCATTCTTTTTTCGTCATTATTTATCATTATATCTGCTGTTGCTATGGCTCGAACTTCTTTTCTTTTGCCTTATTGTTCTTTCTTTCAAATTCATTATTTTTTATTTCATCTTCTGTTTTGTGTTATTGTTCTTTTTTTTTTTAACTTATTATTCTTTCTTTCATGTTCTTTTGCCTTATTGCATCTTCTGTTTGGTGTGGATGTGCGTTGTGGTCCAATGGATATCGGATCGGAAAGACAAATCGGGGAGCCGAGTTCGAATTCCAGTTGAATTCCTTACATTCACTTACGCACAAATTCCCTTGGGAAAGATATTAATACGTCTCTTGCCTCCAGTTATGGGTTAAATAATAGGACAGATTAGGTTCTTTAGCCTTGGCTGGCAACCAGTCAACCGCAGAAAACAATGGCAACCTACTGCGGGATAATCTTCTGCCCACTCAGTCATGTCTCTTCCGAGACATGATTGCCCAAAGCGTGCATCACGTATGACACTTAAATGACTGACTGTTTCATGTGTGACACGATAACTAGGCGTATATTAAGGTGCTTTGTAAAATATGTATTTTATTATAATAGATTAAAATAGAAAATGGTTAAGAATAGAAAATAGTTTAAAAACATATTTAACAAAAGTGAAAAAGAAGAGGAAAAAATAAATAAATAAACGCTTTTTCTTTTATGATGAAAATTGTGGAAGAGACAAGGGTATCAGATTACTGTTTTAAATCCTACCACTCTTCCGGTAAATATTTGACTTAGTGATTTAATGTGATAAAGAGATAAAGTTCAGGAAATAGAGTTCGGGAGGTGGGTTTTTGAACGACCAGGTCAAAGGCTGTCTTTTACTGTATCTTGACCACACATTAAGAATTTTCCGGCGGAAGCTTTATTAAGATAAAAAGATAAAAAAAAATCCTGGAAAAAATACTAAGTCCGCAAGATGTTTACACATCAAAAGAAGGAAAATTTAAGTACCTGGAAATTTCGGACTTACAGTCGCCAATGCTTATCTTTTAGTTTATTTTAGCCTGGGGGGGGGTCTTTAGTCACTTCCGGATTATTTTAAATAAATACAGGTGATTTTTCCGAGCCGATCAGTAGAGTAGAGTGAGAGAGTCAGTTAAGTCAGTCAGTCAGTTGAGTGAAGTGAACCTCCGTTCGTCTTGTTTCAGTCAGTTCGGATTTGTTGATCTCCATTAATTAGAGTTAGAGCTGTGTGTCATATTCGCCTGCCCCAACCGAAAAGGCTAGCTCTAAACGAAATAAAGCATCTTTTCAATTCATCCAGGTTGTGGAAGTTCGTTCCTTATAGTTTAATCTTGTAGCCCCAGCTTGAGGCTCCGGCATTTTCAACAAACTCCCGGCAAACATCACAGCGTGGAGAACAGCCGCCGGAGAAATTGTTCGGACCGTCCGTTGGGGTGTTACACATGTGTCGATCTTTCTATTGTAATTCAATTCTTTGTTTCTTTCTTGAATACCTCGAGGTGATGTAATGGTTAGCAAGCATGTCTCGCTACAATCATTATAACTAAGTAGTGAGTTCAATTCTCACTGGGTGTTTCATAGTTTCGGCCTTGTGCCACATCTAAGCTGTGCTTAGAAAATCACCACTTCTTTCTTTCTTCTGTATTCTTTTCTCAATGCACCCGCCATTTATATTTGTCTTTCAACTCTTTCTTATTTTTCTCATCGTAATTGCTGTTTTTATTTGTAGAACTTTTCTTTTTTGTTGTTTTTTTACATATTTTTTCATTTATTTAATTATAAGTTGGACCTGAAGGAGACTACCACCACCTTTAAATTTCTTGTTTTTCATATATTTTTTAATTTTTTCAGCGCAGTCCTATCGGTTATTACATAAAGTTTTCGATTATCAAAAAAAAAAAAAAAAATTGAAAAAATTTCAATATTTAAACAATTTTAGGAGGGACTCAGTTTCACATACAAGTTTATAGTAAATCGATCCTCCATTTTGGAACCACTCGGGTTGAGTCCGCTTTGTTTGTTTTTTTTTTTTTTTTGGACGAGTTGTTGTTCTTGTTTTGTCTTGTTCTTTTCAGTTCTTACGATGGCATCTTCCTCGGAAACTCCAAGAATGGCTTTATTCAAAAAATTCGCTAAGTATTCAGTAGCTGACCATGTGCAAGCAAAAAAGTTAACTGCACAGGATCGGTTTACCTTAAGGGTGTATGAAAAACTGAGCCCCTCCTAAATTGTTTAAATGTTGAAATTTTTACAAATTTTTTTGTTAATCGGAAAGTTTAGGGTTTAATTGATAAGATTGCACTAGGCAGTCAGTTAAGTGCCATACGTGATACACGCTTGGGCGATCATGTCTCGAAACTTTCGAACTTTCTTTCTCTCCCCCCCCCTTTTTTTTGCAATTAAAAAGATTGCAGAGAAAAAAGTTAAAAAAAATGAAAAACAACAAATTTAAAGGTGGTGGTAGTCTCCTTCAGGTCCGCCAATATTAAAATAACAGATACAATCAGAAAGAATTAAGCAGCGAAGGATGGCCATTTTGTTGAAAGGCACGGTTCACGGAGGAACTCGAAAACAAGCTCTCCTACCATTCTGAAGATGAGATTTTGATCTCAAAATATTCATGTATAATCGGTAATACCCTAAAACTTCTTTACCTTCTTTTATTTTACTAAACACATTGTGACAGTCTTCAAGACCTCACCATACACCACTTATTTAATTGTTTGTTTCTTTCTTTTTTTATCTGTTCTTTCTTTCTTCCTTCCTTCCCTTCATTCTTTGGCAGTGCATCGGCTGTTATGATGAATCGATCTTTCTTTCTTTTGTCTCTCCTAACTCTGTTTGTTTCTTTTATTCTTTCTTTCCTTTTCGTTCTTTCTTATTGCATCGGCCTTTTTTATGTCAATATTTCTCTTCTCTTCCTTCCCTCCTTCCTTCCTTCCTTCCTTCCTTCCTTCCTTCCTTCCTTCCTTCCTTCCTTCCTTCCTGTCTTTCCTCTTGATTCTTTCTGATTATATCTTGTATTTTTACGTGAAGGTGAGTCTTTCTCTTTTTTCCTTCTTTCTTTCCTCTACATTCCTTCACATTTTATCTGACATTTTTGTGTCGACCTTTCTTTCTTTTCTCTTCCCCGTCTTTCGTTCTTTCTTTCTTTTTCTTTTTTCTTTCTCACTGTATCTGCCGTTTTGTGTCGATCTCTATGTCCTTTTCATTATCTTCTTTCTTTCTTTCTTTCTTTCTTTCTTTCTTTCTTTCTTTCTTGTTTATTCATCCTTTCTTTTTGTATCTGCCGTTTTTATGTGTCGATCATCCTCTTTTTTGTCTTTCATTTCTTTTATTTTTTCGCACTCCCTTCTTTCTTTTCCTTCCTTCCTTCCTTCCTTCCTTCCTTCCTTCCTTCCTTCCTTCCTTCCTTCCTTCCTTTCGTATTGTTTCCTCATCATACTTTCTGTTTCTGCTGTTTTTATGTGTCGATCCTTCTTTCTTCTATCTTTCACTCCTTTTTCCTTCCTTCCTCATTTCCTTCCTTTCAATTCATTCTTTCTCTCAGTATCTTTCATTCTTTTGTCGATCTTTCTTTTCTTCTCTATGTCTTTCTTTCTTTTTTATTCTTTCTCATTGCATCAACTGTTTTTATGTGTCGATCTTTCTTTCTTTTTCTTTTCTTTCTTTCTTTCTTTCTTTCTTTCCTCCTTATTCTTTCTATCTATATCTGTTGTTTTAATCTATCAATCTTTCTTTCTTTTTCCTGTCCTTTTTCTTTGGTTCTTTCTTTCCTTCTTTCCTCTTTTTCTTTTTTTCTTATTGTATCAACTGTTTCTATATTTCGATCTTTCTTTCTTTTTCTTTCCCCTTTTCTTTTTTCTTTCTTTCTGTCTTTCTTTCTTTCTTTCTTCTTTCAGTCTGTATCTGCTCTTTTCATGTGTCGATCTTTCTTTCTTTTTCCTGCGCTCTTTTCTTTCTTTCTTTCTTTCTTTCTTTCTTTCTTTCTTTCTAATTGTATCAACTGTTTTTATATTTCAATCTTTCTTTTTCTTTCCCTTTTTCCTTCTTTCTTTCTTTCTTTCAATATATACCTTTCTGTCTTTTTCTTCCCTCTTTTATTTCTTTCTTTCTTTCTTTCTTTCTTTCTTTCTTTCAATATATACCTTTCTGTCTTTTTCTTCCCTCTTTCTTTCTTTCTTTCTTTCTTTCTTTCTCATTGTATCAACTGTTTTTTATTTCGATCTTTCTTTTGTCTTTTCCTTTTTTCGTTGTTTGTATCTCTCCTTTTCATTGTTTCCTATTATTGCTGCCATTTTTATGTGCTGATATGTGTCTTTGTTTTCTTATTTGTTCCACTGATCGTTCTTTTCACTCTGCTTTCTTTCTTGCTTTTTTTTATAATCATATCGCTCCAAACAAGGCATTTTATTGCCACTGTTATGCAGGGGATCACATAGGAGGAAAGTTATTCTATCCACATCTTATGATTATATTTCTTACTTGCGCCACTCTTGTGTTTGACTTTTCTTTATTTCTCCATCATTCTCTTCTTTCTTTCTTTCTTTCTTTCTTTCTTTCTTTCTTTTAATCTGTATCTGCTGTTTTTATGTGTCGATCTTTCTTTCTTTTTCATGGCCTCTATTCTTTCTTTCTTTCTTTCTTTCTTTCTTTCTGTCTTTCTTTTTTTTCTTTATTTCTTTCTCTTTCGGTGTGTTAACTGTTTTTATATTTTGAACTTTCTTTCTTTCTTTTTCCCCTATTTCTTTCTTTCTTTCTTTCTTTCTTTCTTTCTTTCTTTCTTTTTCAATGCATCAACTGTTTTTATATTTTGATCTTTGTTTCTTTTTCTTTCTTTCTCTTTTTCTTTCTTTCTTTCTTTCTTTCTTTTTCAATGTATCAACTGTTTTTATATTTTGATCTTTGTTTCTTTTTCTTTCTTTCTTTCTCTTTTTCTTTCTTTCTTTCTTTCAATCTGTATCTGCTGTTTTTATGTGCCGCTTTTCTTTCTTTTTCCTACTCTCTTTTCTTTTTTCTTTCTTTCTTTCTCATTTTATTAACTGTTTTTATACTTCCATCTTACTTTTTTTTCCATTTGTTTCTTCTTTTTTCTTTTTTTCTTTTTTCTTTCTTTCTTTCAATCTGTATCTGCTATTTTTATGTGTCGATCTTTCTTTTTCTTTCTTTCTTTCTCATTGTATCAACCGTTTTTATATTTCGAACTTTCTTTCTTTTTCCCTTTTTCTTTCTTTCTTTCTTTCTTTCTTTCTTTCTTCTTTCAATCTGTATCTGCTGTTTTTATGTGTCGATCTTTTTTCTTTTCCTGTCCGCTTTTCTTTCTTTCTTTCTTTCTTTCTTTCTTTCTTTCTTTCTTTCTTTGTAGGCAATACTTTTTCCACCCTTGTTCTCTCTTTTGCTTCTCACTTAAATCATTTACAAGACCCAATTTGTTCTGATTTTATAGAATTTATTATTTATCAAATTATTTGATATACTATTTTTATTCCTTGACTTTTCCAGTTAGATAAGAACGCTTTTTACTATTTTTATATTAACAAAATAAAACATTAAAATGTTTGAAATTAAATCTTTTTTATTTTATCTAACTTCAATATTCTTTCTCTCTCTCTCTCTCTCTCTCTATATATATATATATATATATATATATATATATATATATCGTCATTCTCCGGTATATATATCAACCAATCGAAACATCACTGAGCATACATCGTTATTTATTTTTTGAAATGTTCATTTATGGATTGATGCACTTGATAACCTATATTCTATGTGAATTCCTTGAAAGCAAGATTCTTGTTTTTAAATGCGTGATGAAAATATTGGATCAGTATAACGAGGAGGTGCTGAGAACTTCTCAACAAACGCAACCACACACTCATGACGACTCACTTACCACCTATGGGACGATACTGTCATCAGAAAACACCTTGCAGCATATGGATCATAGTAACATTAGACATCCCTCCAAACTATTCTACTAATTGACTGTACAGACCTGTCAACAATTCGTCAACAATTTTATAAAGTATAGAAACTAAAAAATTTATTTGAAAATATCGACATTGACATAATTCTAGCCTTCCTTCGGAAGATTGACCTATTTAATAAAATTTAATTGAATTATATATCTTCAACATAAATGTATAAACTTTAACATTTCCTCCTAGCTGGTGTCCTGTGTTCTGTATGAGCCTATTTCCATGGAATAACTATGATTTAAAATAAACATGCGTTTCCGGCCTTAAATGAGATTTTCGATGTTGATAGGCTGTTAAACAGGAACAAACAAACCAAACTATACCCAGATACTAGTAAAATCAAATAGTAAAAACAGACTTATGATTTTAGAGTTCGAATTCCAGCCAAATTCGTTTCATTCACTTACGCACAAATACACTTGGGAGGATGTGCGTTGTGGCGCAGTGGATATCGGCTCGGAACGAGAAATCGGGGAACCGAGTTCGAATTCCTTGCATTCACTTACGCGCAAATACCCTTGGGAAAGGTATTAATCCGCCTCTTTCCCTCCAGTTATGGGTTAAATAATAGAACAGATTGGGTTCTATAGCCTTGGTCGGCAACCAGTCTACCGCAGAAAGCAATGGCAACCTACTGCGGGATAATCTTCTGCCCAGTCAGTCATGTCTCTTTCGAGACATGACGTGTATCGCGCATGGCACTTAACTGACTGACTGACCCTTGGGAAAGATATTAATCAATCTCTTTTGCCTCCAGCTGTGAGTTGAATAGCAGAAGAGATTGGGTTCTATAGCCTCGGTTGGCAACCGCAGAAAGTAATTATCATTTCGTTACGATTGAGCACTCCAGAGAGAAAAATTTGAAGAAACACTTACCACTTCGGCGATATATGCATAATTCTTCAACAATGAATTGAGTTCTTTCGGTGACTGGCGTGTGACCCCGCTTATATACAACACGCTAAAATTTACCTTTCTGATTCCATATGACTATGGCTTAAAGGTTAGCGACTCCGATTGACACCAAATCGGTCGAGTTTCGATTCCGGCCAAAGACAAGTGGATGTCTAATCACACTGATGAGCTGTGATACAGCGAAACAGGCTTGTATGTGGATGACGATTATATATATATATATATATATATATATATATATATATTATACAGGTGCTGGAAGGTTCTTGTCAACTACGATCTTCAAAAATTCTTGTCGCCTTGAGAACTGTTCTTTTATTGTCATATAACTCCTTGTGTCCTAAAAGCTTAATAGCATTGTCGGGGTGAAATAATTTAAAAGGAGATAGATAGATAGATAGATAGATAGATATGAACAGACTGAGATAGATAGATAGATAGATAGATAGAAAGATAAAGAACAGCCAGAGATAGATAGATAGATAGATAGATATGAACAGACTGAAATAGATAGATAGTTGATTTTCTAAGCGCTGCTTAAATGTGACATCTGACCGAAAGTATGGACACCCCGTGAGGATCGAACTCACTACTCAGTTGTAATAGTTTCTAGTAAGACAAGCTTACTAACCATTACGCCATGACGAAATACCCGAGATAGATAGATAGATAAATATGTACAGACAAATAAATAAGTTGGTTAGTCTATGTGCGTTCCAAGGTCAAAAAGGAAGAACATTAAGTTAGTGAGATTAAAGAAGGTATGTGTAGGGCCCTGAATCGGGTTCTTACATTCTCACCCCCGTTGTAAGAGAAAATCCTTTACTGCCTGTCAAGTAGGTGTTTATATATTTACCTATCATACGATTTTTCCCACGTGCTCACATAATTAGGCGCAGCTGTTCCGCTCACGCGGATAAGCACTCGGGAGCCAGGAGGACATCTTCCTGGTCGCCATAGACATAGTTTCTCTATAGAACATAGAATGTAAAGTGGGGTGACATACACTACCAGCCATAATTATTAGGCGACATCAGTTTTTTGAAAGAAATGATATATTTCATACTAATTTTAGTATTTATTGCCAAATGATAAAAGAATGGTTCTTTTGTTATTACTTTGCAAAATTTTACAAGGTAAGGAAGCAAAGATGAATACGTCCGAATCAGCCTAAATTTCCTTCATTTTTTCATTGATGAAACTGCAATATAGGTAATTATTGAATATTTATTAATTCATTTGATGCACATTTTTGTGCAGTATTAACGAAAGATCCATTCTATTTTCATTTACAATTATTCACTTGGCAATAAATACTAAAAAATAGTATGAAATACATCATTTATTAAGACACTGGGGTGGCCAAATAATTATGGCCGGTACTATATATCTGTGTGTGTGTGTGTGTGTGTGTGTGTGTGTGTGTGTGTGTGTAAATAACTAACCTATAAAGCCAACGAACCTAACAGGGGATCACCAAATTGGATCTTTAAGGCCTGAAGATCCAATTTGGTGAAAACTTGGTAGGTTCGTTGGCTCTATAGGTTAGTTATTTACTTTTTTTTTGCTCTACTTGCGGACTGAGCGCTTTTTGCTTTAGGTTACTCGTCTCGGGTTTTTTTCTTTGGGCTGCGTACTTTGACTGATGTTCAAGTGCTTAGCTCGTTCTTTTTTTATTAACATTTTTTCCTTCCACGTGTGTACTCGGAGGGTTTTTCGAAACGAGTATAGCGATAAGTTTACATATATATATATATATATATATATATATATATATATATATATGTATATATATATATATATATATATATATATATCCTCCCTATTATAAAAATAACCATGATATATATATATATATATATATATATATATATATACTTTTCGTTATACTCGTTTCGAAAAAAAAATATATATGTATATTGTCACGCTCCGGGGTTTAGATTATTATTTTATTATGTCATAATATAAGATGCTTAAAAGAACGAACATCAATACATACGTTGCCGTCATTTATGAGCATATCGATATAAATATTTAGCCCACTTGTATATATATATATATATATATATATATAATATACATCTGTCGTGTTCTTTCTATTTCAGATATATATATATATATATATATATATATATATATATATATATATATCTGAAATAGAAAGAACACGACAGATGTATATTATACATATATATATATATATATATATATATATATAATATACATCTGTCGTGTTCTTTCTGTTTCAGTTTATTCATTATCTAACAATAACATGGACAAAGGACGCACCAATGTAGCATGAATGAATAATAGGGGCAAAAGAGGCACCAATCCATTAGGAACAAACAAAAGAGATAAAAGACGCACCAAACCAGTAGAAATTAAAAGCACGTGCGAAGGATGCAGCAGTACAGCTGGCAATGGACAACAGGGACAAAGGTTGCACCAATTCAGCAGGAACGAACGACAGGTACAAGGAACGCAACAATCCAACATGAACGAACAGCAAAGACAAAGGATGCCTCAATCGAGAAGGATCGAAAAAAAGATACAAAAGACGCACCAATTTAGTAGAAACGAACAGAACAGACAAAAGACGCACAAATCCAGTACGAACGATCAACAGGGAGAAAGGACGCTCCAATCCAGAAGGATCGAACAGAACAGACAAAAGACGCACAAATCCAGTACGAACGATCAACAGGGAGAAAGGACGCTCCAATCCAGAAGGATCGAACAGAACAGACAAAAGACGCACAAATCCAGTACGAACGATCAACAGGGAGAAAGGACGCTCCAATTCAGAAGGATCGAACAGAACAGACAAAAGACGCACAAATCCAGTACGAACGATCAACAGGGAGAAAGGACGCTCCAATCCAGAAGGATCGAACAGAACAGACAAAAGACGCACAAATCCAGTACGAACGATCAACACGGAGAAAGGACGCTCCAATCCAGAAGGATCGAACAGAACAGACAAAAGACGCAGCAAACCAGGAGAAACGAACAACACGGACAAAAGACGCGTCAATCCACCTGGAAATGAACAATAGTGACAAAGGACGAATTAATTTAGTAGGGACGATTAACATGGACAAAGAACGCACCAATTCAGTAGGAACGAACCACAGAGGCAAACGGTACAGTAATCATGCAGGAACGAACAATAATTTATTGCAAACTAGCAGTATAGCCTGGCGGTGTAATGAAAGCTTTAAAACTAATCCATGGTCCTGGAGCTCAGACTCTTTGGACGTTGGCACAAAAGACTAAAAAGCAATAGTTGTTACCAGTTAAAGCGAAACCGTAGACTGAAAGAAAAATGAATTTTCAAATTTTGATTTCCTGCTATTGATATCAAATAAGTTTTTTCGTCATAAACTGAATTTTGAAGGCTAAATAAGTCCTCTGAGTAAATGGTATCATGGCTGAGACTAAGAACTACAATTATACCTACTTAGAGCCAAATCCGAAGCAAAAACTAAAATAAAAAGGCTGAAAAAAATACAGACATACAATCAGATAAACAGACACATACACAAACATCTTGCCTTTTATATATATATATATATATATATATATATATTATCAATTTTCTGCACTATTGTAAGAACTGCAACCTTGAAAGTTCTGAATATCGTTTCTTATGTCCTTGTCTATGAATGTATCAAATTTGATTAAAATCGGACCACTCCTTCTATAACCCGATTTTTCGATTATAGATTTTCGATATTTATCCGGGGTACCCCGACACAAAACCTAGCTAAGAACACTCGCAGACGCTTATAGTACAATTGTGTAACTTTTCAAGAAAATCGATTCAGCCGTTTCGGAGTCTATATGTAACGGACACACACACACAGAGACACACACACAGACAAAGTTCCATTTACAAGTTTAGATAGATAGATGTTGTGTCTCTTATATATATCGACCACGATAAGAACACTTCTAAATTATACAAGAATATTTCTATAGCCTCGATTAAAAATCGTTCTAATTGATGAATATGTTTATTGTTTTGATGTTTACCATCGGATACAAAAACGAGAAAAATACAGTGCCTAAAACAATGGAATGTTGTTTTTTTTTATTATTTTTTATTTTTTATTTTTACATTTAAAGAAATGATTAGAAGCTTTCTACGTTGATATTTATTAAACATAAACATCGAATATAATCATGATAGAGATTCGGTCACACGTTAGGTTCAGACTCACCATACTGGCTAATGCACTTTCACACTATTTTCCTAACCAAAACTAGTCATGAAGGCGTCTGAGGCCTTTCATCTTTAGTTCTTTGAACGAAAAGGTCAGCGTTGTCGTTTTTCTTCCCAGAAAACAAATTAAATGCAAAATTAGAGGACAAATTTAACCTTGTCGCCTTTCAATCGCTTCCTTTATAGAGAGTATAGATTCCATGGATAGGAAATTCATCCTGAACGATTATAGGATAGGGTGTTGAAAGGTTCTAGACCGGCTCACTACCTAAAATCTTAACAATAACATCAAAATTGGAAGAGATAAATCCCTTCGTGGTCTTCCACAAGCGAAGTAACTGCTATAAAGAAAACTCTCCCCCTAATAAATAAAAATTATATATATATATATATATATCAGAAAAATTAAGGCAGACACGTTATTTCATGGTAAATCGGAAGCGTAGGCCTATTTCAGGCGAACCATCATCAGCTTCCGTCTTTATTGTACAAAGGATTTTAAAGACAGAAGCTGATGATGGTTCGCCAAAAATAGGCCTACACCTCCGATTTACCATGAAATAACGTGTCTGCCTTAATTTTTCTTATATTTGCTCATATTTAGAGCTCTCTTTGAGAGTTATCCTACCACTATATGTACAGGATACTCCTTTGAATTCTTCTATATCTACACCGCATGCTGACATATATATATATATATATATATATATATATATATATATATATATATAAATTATAGTTTAGAACATGTACGAATTACAATCTACTACAAAGTTTCGACATTGGAAGGACAATGTCTCATCAGGTAGTAAACGATATGTTTTTTAAATAGCGTTTACTACCTGATGAAAGATTTTTCTTTCAATGCCGAAACAAAATGTGCACTTTGTAGTAGATTGTAATTTGTAAATGTTCTAAACTATAATTTATTATAAATATTCATAGCTCTATTTTATTTTGAGCACAGTTTTAAATTAATGTTTTGAACGTTGTTAATATTTTTCGTTCCTAAATCACTTGGATATATAAATATATAAATTATATTTCTCTGGATAACATCCATTTAGATCTCTATTTTCATCTAATTAATAATTCGTATTAATTATAATATAATAATATATATTAATATAATATAATTATAATATAATATAATATAATATATTAATATAATATAATATATATATATTTTCGGCTATACTTTTAGCTATTATCAGAATTAATTTTATTTTATCTAAACTTATTTATAAATGAAACTTTGTCTATGTGTGTGTCCGTTACCTATAGACTCCAAAACGGCTGAACCGATTTTCTTGAAAATTTACACGGTTGTACTATAAGCGTCTGCAAGTGTTCTTAGCTAGGTTTTGTGTCGAGGTAGCCCCGATAAATATCGAAAATCGATAATCGAAAAAATCGGTTTATAGAAGAAGTGGTTCGATTTTAATCAAATTTGATACACTCATAGACAAAGACATAAGAAACAATATTCAGAAGTTTCAAGGTTGCAGTTCTTACAATAGTGCAGAAAATTTGATATCGATATCAGGAAATGAAAGTTTAACTTACATCCATTCATTTTTCTTTCAGTCTACGGTTTCGCTTTAACTGGAAACAACTATTGCTTTTTAGTCTTTCGTACCAACGTCCAAAGAGTCTGAGCTCCGGGACAATGGATTAGTTTTAAAGCTTTCATTACACCCGAGCAACGCCGGGCTATACTGCTAGTTTGTAAATAAGCATGTGTATAACACGTGGCAAAAAAAAATCCAGTAATATTTCCTACAAAAAACAAATGCACTCTAATTACAGACAGGACAAATCTTCACTCCGCAACATCAACCGAAATTATGCAACACCGACTAACAAGAAAAATTAATTATCTACTGCAAAAAATTCAAAGTTGCCAATCTTATCGTCAATAAAAATAATTTCAAGTCATTGGATCAAGTCAGGTCAGTGGATAATGGCTTAGTTATGCCCAGTGACTTGATCCAAAAGGTTTTAAGTCAAATACCTGGTTACAGCAGTGGTGAACAAATCACTTATAAATTGAAGTTAAAGGGAGACAACAATATGGCATCTAGAGGTGCCATTGCATACGGAATGAGAACAATATACACGATCGATCGAAATAAAGAATGCGACTCAAAATTTCTAGCAACCGAAAAAGTCCGGAGCGCACAACGGCCGAAATGCCTAAACATAGCAATAAAGATGAGGACAACAGTCCGGACAATGTAAATAAATTAAATAACTACTATACCTTATCTCAAAAATATATATAAACTCTGAAGAAGGCCGGAGCGTACAACGGCCGAAACGTCAAAAAGAAGGCAATAAAGTTGAGGATCACAGTCCAAACAATGGAAATACTTCCTCATCTCAGAAGTATATATATTTCTGATGACTATATATATATATATATATATATATATATATATATATATATGGGTGTGCGTTGTGGAGCATTGGATATCGGCTCGGAACGAGAAATGGGGGGGGGCGAGTTCGAATTCCAGCCGAATTCATTGTATTCACTTACGCGCAAATACCCTTGGTAAAGGTATTAATCCGTCTATTCCTTCCAGTTATGGGTTAAATAACAGAACAGATTGGGTTCTACCGCAGAACGCAATGGCAACCTACTGCGGGATAATCTTCTGCCTAGTCAGTCATGTTTGTTTCGAGACATGATCACCCAAGCGTGTATTACGTATGGCACTTAACTAACTGACTGACTGATATATATACTATAGTCATCCGCAGACAGATCTGTTTCGCTGTATTACAGTTCATCAGTACCGCTTAGACTCCGGTCGCTTCCTAACCCAGGATTGAAACCCGACCGAATTGGCGTCAGTCGGCGATTCTACCCCTAGGCCACGAGCGTCCAGTAGAAGAAGGCAGGCTTTTTAGCGCGTACAGACACGCCCAATAGCTAGGGTGCTCCAATTCATTATCGAATGAGCGGTGCGTAAATGCCGGAGTAGCTACTGTTTACAAAGTTTACCACTCTTCCAGAGTGCCCAATCAGGGTGTGAGAGCGTAAATATATGTAAGAGATGTGGAAGTTTCCGCCTGTTTTCCTTTCTATGAAAGCATGAGGCAGGTAGCTTTCCTGGAAATGAACCGAAAGATATAAATGAATAAGAAGTGGAAACCTCTGGGACATAAGTAGTTCTGTTGGTAAGCCTAATAGAGAAGGAAAAAGAAAGATGACACACGTTAACAAGACTAGCAGAAATGACTTTCGGAAGCTTGGGTAACCAAGAGAATACATTTTTCTAAATTGAAGCCCAGAAAAAGACATATGTCAGCGAAGCAGCGGCCATAAAACACGAAGGCAACATATGTACAACGCCTTTAACTCTCTCTATCTCTCTCTCTCTCTCTCTCTCTCTATATATATATATATATATATATATCGGTAAAGAGGACCTGATTTTGAGTTCTCTGGTATTTAATTTTTTTATAGAATTACTCATTAAAATAAATATTGAAGAGCTTAATATATTTATATAATTACATTTGTTATACAATTAAAAATTAAAGATACATTGCGACACGGAAATTTCTATGTTTCAAGATTTCTATCTCGTCATCAGTCAATGTTAGATGTTAATTGTGAAAATTATTTTTACAACTATTATCTAACATTGACTGCTGACTAGATAGAAATCTTGAAACATAGAGATTTCCGTGTCGCAATGTATCTTTAATTTTTAATTGTATAAAAAATTTAATTATATAGTGTAGTCTAAAAGTAGGTTCCAGTAAATGATAACATTTGTTTTGAGATTACATATACAATATTTACAAATACAGTTATTATATTAACAATTAAATTTCATTGCGTCACGGCTTCTCCTCTGATGAACTTAGCTCGCTGGTGACTCCCTATATACGAATTTACTCGAGCCACAAGATTAGCAACTAGGTCCCACCCTTTTACTGTGAAACCAATAAATTGTAAACGCAAATTCTACTCCAATAGCTTCTTTCTTGCACTTCCCGCCTGTGGAATTCTCTACTTGCTTTTCTGACAGTTACAATCTCCAAGAATTTAAATGTAAAGTCAATAGTCATCTCCTGTCTCACTAACTTACATCCTCTCTCTCGTGCTTTTCTACATCCACCCCACTCTCATCAGTACTCTCTTCCCTCTCCTACTCTCTTCCTGACACCCCCCTGCAACCTCTCACTCCTCATAACATTCCTCCTCGTCCACCCCACTCTCAGCAATAATCTCTTCCCTCTCCTACTCCCTTCCTGACATCCCCTGCAACCTCTCACTTCTCATAACATTCCTCCTTGTCCACCCCACTCTCATCAGTAATCTCTTCCCTCTCCTACTCCCTTCCTGACATCCCCTGCAATCTCTCACTTCTCATAACATTCCTCCTTGTCTACCCCACTCTCAGCAATAATCTCTTCCCTCTCCTACTCTCTCCCTGACACCCCCTGTAACCTCTCACTCCTCATAACATTTCTCCTCGTCCACACCACTCTCAGCAATAATCTCTTCCCTCTCCTACTCTCTCCCTGACACCCCCTGTAACCTCTCACTCCTCATAACATTTCTCCTCGTCCACCCCACTCTCATCAGTATACTCTTCCCTTTCCTACTCTCTTCCTGACACCCTTGCAACCTCTCACTCCTCATGACATTACTCCTATGTACCCCCTGCAAAACAGTGGCAGTAAAATGCCTTGTTTGGGTCGACACGATTATAAAAAAAAGAAAGAAAAAAAGCTCTTAAATTTTATCAACACAGGTGCTCAAACTGTTATCCATCACAATTTATACAACTTTGAAGTCTACCCCTCGAAATTCAACACACATTTTTGCACAAGTCTCTTTACGTATTAATTTCCTGAAATGCGTCTGTTATGTAATTTTTCAAATCATCAACACTTCTTCGTTTTCGACTATAAACTTTGTCCTTGAGTCCACAGAAAAAGCGTCAATCCAAGTGAACACGCTGGCCAATCAATTAAACCTCTTTTCCCACTTGACTGTCTTTCACACATGGATGGCATTTCCTGTCAAAGCAAACTTCCTGCTCTTTTTACCAATCAATATTACTGAATCATACTTTAAATTAAATGAGCTATCGCGCGTAATTACCCACAAAAATACAGCAATAAGCAAGTGATGGAATAATAAACAAATAAAAATAATTTACAAAAAGACCGAAATTTCACCATCTTTAAAAATAGATGAATGATACATATCGCCAAGCAAACAAAACCATAGTTCGAGTATGAAATCAGAAAGCTTTCACAACCAGGATATAATATCACGAGCCAAGGAAAAGTAAGTGACCTGTCCAAACCTTTTATATACATATATATATATATATAAGTATGGGTGGAAACATCACTTGACAAGACACAAGAAGTGTCGAAACAAAATAGCTACTTTTGTAGTGATATTGTAACATATCCATGTTATAATTTCTGAATATATATATATATATTACCGGCCATAATTATTAGGCCACCCCAGTTTTTTAAAAAAATTATGTATTTCATATTATTTTTAGTATTTATTGCCAAGTGGATAATTCTTAATGAAAATAGAGTGGTTCTTTTGTTATTATTAATTTGCAAAATTTTACAAGGCAGCCAGGAGCCTTTGCTTCGGCCAGCCAATAAGAAGAGACTAGCATGGGTAAGATTGCACAAAAACTGGACACAAGAACAGTTCATTGATACACTTGTTATTGTGCAGCATTAACAAAAGAACCATTCTATTGTCATTTAGAATTATCCATTTGACAATAAATACTAAACATAATATGAAATACATTTTTTTAAAACTGGGGTGGCCTAATAATTATGGCCGGTAGCGTAGGTATATAAAGAGGTGGAAAAGTAACCCAAATCAGAGTTGATAAATTAATTTTATCCCTTCTTCAATGCTGTAATCATCATAACATACCCAGAGACGAATTACATGTTCTCGTTCTTGCTACATGAAAAACCGAATATACCTTCTTTCACCACATGGTCGAGCAGTGGGTACTACATTTGAATACATATATATATATTTTGAAAGAATGGGATGTGTTTTTCGTTTCTAAATCCGACAGGTTTTTATTACCTCGACGTTACCAGATTAATAAATAAAATATCCATTCCGTTCTTATGTATATCCATTTCGAGAGACTTAGAAAAATCTATGTTTAAATCCGCTATTCATACTCCGCTTTGCCATCAACGAGATTCATAGCTAAGAGGTCTCAGCTTGTCAGATCTATTACGGGTTTTTCCCTGGGGAAACGCAGATTCGAATTATGTCGGAGAGCGCATATTTTTCTAATAAAATTTCTCGAACATACAGGTCGATAGATGAAAATAAATACTGTTTAATAAATAAACGGCGCATCTATTTAATATGAATATTCACAAATAATAACATTTAAGTAAGAAAACACACATACATAAATATATCTTCTTCTTTTTATGTGCCTTGTACTTCCAAGACGTAGGCGATCATGGCTTTCCACATCTTCCTATCCCTGGTGGCTCTTAACACGCTTTCTCCTGTTACACCCTCGTTCCGTCATCCACCCGATCTGGTCCTTCAAATATGTTATCTGCTGCTTTCCTCTGTTTCTTTTTCTCTCTATCTGGCCTGTTAGTATCAGATTCTCCAAGCCCTCTTTCCTCATTGCATGTCCCAGAAACTTTAGTTGTCTCTTCCTGATGCTCAATACTAATTTCCTTTTCGTTTCCATCCTTTCCAAAACCTTATCATTGCTCATATGGTCAATCCATGTTATTCGCAGTATCCACCTGTAGAACCACATCTCAGTTGCTTCAAGTTTTTCCTTCATCTTCGATGGCATTGTCCAGCATTCACTGCCATATTGAAGAACTGACATCACATAGCAATCCAGCACTCTTCTCTTTGTTTCTAGCGAAACTGTCCAGTTTCTTAATACTTTACTCAACTTTTGGAATTCTTCCTTCGCCATGCCAATTCGCCCTCGGATATCTGTCGCACTTTCCGTCTTCTGTTAGAAGACTTCGCAGGTATTTAAATTTTTGTACCTGCTTGATATTTAGTATCTCCAACCTGTATTTGGCATTTTGGGCTGCCCTTTTTGCTGAGGGTGCATCAAAAATAGTTTTACACACTTTGGGGGCTGGTCGTTTTCACCAAAGCAAAGATAAATGAACATATATCCGCAAATTTATCGTTTTTGAGTTATTAAACCTGAAACACTAACCATCAATTAAAGTGACACTACTACTAACCATGGGTATATCATACCCGATTTTGAAAATATAAAAAAAATATTAAATATAAATCTTCATTTAAAATATTTTACATGCAGGCACTTCAAAATGTTTACTTTGAGTTAACATTAACTGAAAAACATATTCAGGTAAAAAATTCAGGTACTGAAAATTTAATTAAAATGGCGTCATTTGCGCTGTGTGTGCGTTGTGGTGCAGTGGATATCGGCTCGGAACGAGGAATCGGGGAGCCGATTTCGAATTCCATTTGAATTTCTTGCATTCACTTACGCGCAACTACTCTTGGGAAAGGTATTAATCTGTCTCTTCACTCCAGTTATAGGTTAAATAACGGGACAGATTGAGTTCTATAGCCTTGGATGGCAACCAGTCTACCGCAGAAAGCAATGGCAACCTACTGCGGAATAATATTCTACCCAGTCAGTTATGTCTCAAAAGAGACATGATCTCCCAAAGCATGTATCCCGTATAGCACTAATAATTCCGAATAGTTCAACTTTCGTTTCATCCGACCAGATTACCTTTTCCCAAAACTGCATATCTTTCTTTTCACAAGTTTCGACAAACTTTACTCGATCTTTGACATGTTTGGTTTTCAGTAAAGGCACTTTTCTTGATCTTGAATGAAAGCCTGTACGATATAAACCTCTGCTAATGGTATCCTTACTTACGTTAATTCCAGCACCCTCAAGATCAGTTTTAATTTCAGAATGAGTAATGAAGAGGTTTTTTGCACATTTCTGCTGATCCACCTTGAAGTCCTCTCATTTATTTTTCTCGGTCTTCCATTTCTTGGAAGGTTTGCTGTACCGTCGCCATAGTTCTTATATTTTCTGATGATATTCCCTACTGTACTTAGTGCTAGATTCATTTCTTTGCTAATTTTTTGGTAACCTTGTCCTCCTGTGTGGCGTTCAATGATTCTATCTCGCATATTTTTAGATAATTCTTTAGTTTTTGCCATGTTTTAATCCATGAATTGCAGAATGTACATCAAAGAATCAGATGATTAGTAGCACTATCTTGTAATTGTGTGCTTCTCTGATTGGTCAGAGATAACATTCCAATACTATCGAAAATTTGAATATTTAAAGCCTTTTAAAATAAAAAGTTTCGACTAGAAATTTGAAAAAAGTGTCATGTATCCAATACTTTCGCAGAGGGTAATTTTGAACTTTGATAAAAAAATGGATTCAACCATGAGTTTTTAATTTTCTTTCCACATACAACTAAAACAACTTTATGAGATATTACTTACCAAATATCAGGCAAAATGGCGAACATAAACTAGAGTTATAACAGAAAATAACATGTATCCAATACTTATGCGTGTCACTATATATATATATATCATGGACTCTCCCATCGATTTCGATCTATGGGGGTCTAATCTTAGTAAGACATCCACACAGAGATTTGTTTATAGTGGTGAAGGCATTGTATAGTACCATCCACACTTTTTGGAACTGCTGATAACAAACAATCGGTGCAGAAATCCGCCACAGATCGCATGAACAGCAGACTTCAATTATTTAACCCATAATTGGAGGGAACGGACGGATAAATACCTTTCACAAGGGTGAATGCAGTGTGCTCGACTGAAATTGGAACTCGGCTCACCGATTTCCTCCTCCAAGCCGACGTCCACCGCACCACAACGCACATCCGTGAACGCCAACAGCACCTGGTATTCCCAAGTGGTCACCCACCTAAGTACTGACCAGGCTCAACTTCGGTGATCGAGCGGGAACCGGTGTATTGAACGTGACATGACCGTTATATATATATATATGGTCTAACCCTATTAAGACCAAAAACTAAGTATTAAACAATCAATATATATATATATATATATATATATATATATATATATATATATACAATAACTGATTTTACTGTTTTTCAAGCGCTCATATAACAGGAATCTTTTATGAACGCGCAATTTTTAATATTAAGAGAAGTTACTTAAAGGTTTTTGAACACTTTCATCCATGATTCTATAATCCTAGTAGGTATTTATTGATGTAATTATACTAGCACATGATTTCTGTTCTTTCTTTTAGTAAGTCAAATATTTCCTCCTTGTCCTTTGGGTTATTTTTTTTTCTTATGTTTTAATTTAAGATACTCAACAATAAGTATATGAATATTATATAGACGGCATATTGATCTAAGCATTTTGCCGTCAGTTTAGACGGCACGAGCCCACTCGTATTAATATTAGATTCTACTGTACAATAAGTGTTGGATTGGTTTCCTGGTTTCCTGTTGTTATTAAGTAATACATTAGTTCTCATACAATTATGATGCATAATATGATTGAAAAATATATTTCAACTCACATGTAAAAAGAGTTAAATAATACAAGGGACTTGAGAAAATATCCCAATATTAATATCATGTTTCGTTAGTTCGTCCCGTTCACTAAGGTACGTTGAAGTCCTTTTAGTCATCAGAGAACTTACAAACAGTATGAGACTCAGGGGGAATTTGGATTCAGAAACGGTCCTCAGTCTCACGTTTAAGGCAGTGCTGTCCGGTTTGAATTCGGAGTTTCCTTCATCTAGACTGGTTGACACCCAGTGCTATAGGACCCACCTTTACTGCTATTTTACCAAAAGTTAGTAATATGTTTGAATCAATATAAACAGATACACATGGACAAAAAAATGAGGGACTTTTTTCTGTTGTTATTAAGTAATCCAAAGGCGAATTGGCATGGCAAAGAATGCGTTTCAGAAGCTGAGTAGAGTATTAAGAGACAGGAATATTTCGCTAGAAACAAAGAAGAGAGTACTGGATTGCTATGTGATGTCAGTTCTTCAATATGGCAGTGAATGCTGGACAATATCATCAAAGATGAAGGAAAACTTGAAGCAACTGAAATGTAGTTCTACAGAAGGATGCTGTGGATATCATGGATCGAGCATGTGAGCAATGATGAGGTTTTGGAAATGATGGAAACGAAAAGGAAATTACTAATGAGCATCAGGAAGAGACAGCTAAAGTTCTTGGGACATGCAATGAGCAAGAAGGACTTGGAGAACCTGATACTAACAGGTCAGATAGAGGGAAAAAGAAACAGAGGAAAGCAGCAGATAATATATTTGAAAGGCCTGAGCAGGTGGAAGACAGAACGGGGGTTGCGTGGTGTAGCAGAAGAAAGTGTGCTAAGAGCCACCAGGGACGTAGAAGACCATGGTCACCTACGTCCTGAAAGGACAAGTTACATAGAAGAAGTATTAAGTAATATAGTGTTCCCCTACAATTACGACGGGTAATATACTGATTTTCTAAGCGCAACTTAGATGTGGTATAAGGCCGAAAATATGGAGCACCCAGCTGCAATGATTTTACCAAGACAAACTTGCTAATCATTACACCACCTCAGTGTGCCCTTACGACGCGTAATATAATTGGAAAACATGTTTGAAGACATGGATGTCTTTCTTTCTTTCTTTCTTTTCTTTTGTCTTCTTTCTTTTCTTTCCATTTTTAGGATTTGAATTGTACAATTAAAATCTGCATTTCAGCTTTCATTTTTCTTTTCTTTTCTTTTCTTTTCTTTGTTTCAAAGAATGAATGAAACCAATTAAAGAAATATTTCGCACATTCTTTTGTCTGACAATTCTACCATAATAATCTGTGTAAACAGATCTTACGAAGCAGTTTTGTGTTGCTGCCAATTGTATTATTTATTTATACTGCAAAAAAGGACGTGAAACGATTGCTTATGTAGTTATTATATTTTTATAATTTTATACTTGTTAGATAAAATAACTGCCTTTTTCATCATTTGCCTACAAGCTTATTTATTAATCTACGAAGATAGATAGATAGATAGATAGATAGATAGATAGATAGATAGATAATGAACAAACTGAGTTAGGTGTATATATATATATATATATATATATATATATATATATATATATATGGCGTGTACGCATCGCTCATTCAGTAAAATGAATTGGAGCACTCTCGCTATTGGGCGCGTAATATGATATGCGCTAAAAAGAGTACCTTCACCCACCGAATACCCCGTGGCCCAGGGGTAGAGTCACCGACTGACGCCAATTCGGCTGGGTTTCGAGCCTGAGTTATGTAGCAATCGGAGTCTAACCGTACTGATGATCTACGAAACAGATCTGTCTGCGGATGACAATATATATAGGTACGTCTTAATTATTGATAAATAATATATTTTGGTGAAGAAAACCTTTTGAACTGATATTACGTTGAATCAGATTTGAATGGGGTTAATATTTTCTTGAACCACACTTCTGAGTTGCTATTGTGTCAAAACAGATATTTGGGGTCTATTTCCTTGAACAACTCATTTGAGTCTATATTGTGTTGAATAAGATTTGATTTACGGTGTTGAGCCACTCTTTTCAACTGGTATTATGTTTAAACAGATTTTTGGGGTGAATATTGCCTTGAACCACTCATTTGAGACGATATTATGTCGAAATAGATTTTGTGCCTGTACTGGGTTCAATCAGATTTGAGAGGTCAACTTTGTGTTGATCTACTCTTTCGAGCTGCTATCAAATTTTGGGGGCTCGACAATACCTTGAACTATTCATTTGAGTCGATATTATGTTGAATCAGATTTTGAAGGTCAATACTGTTTTGAGTCACTCGTTTGAGCCGATATTACGCTGAACAAGTTTTTCGAAACACACCACAATTTCAGCCACCAAATATAATTCAATACAGACATCTATCATGTTACATGGCACTCTACAATGTTCTGTCCTTTGCAGATCTATGCAATGCTTTTACAAGGCTATCTTTCTTGCCCATCTCTTTCATTCGAACTCTGATAATCGCTGTTTTCCTGTATTCAGTCATTCCCTTATTTTGTTTTGTGGGTATTTAGTTTTTCATGTCGTCCTTCCTCATATCTTCCAGAAATTTCAATTGTCTCTTTCTGGTTTTAAGTATGAGGGTTTTATTTATTTATTTTTTTACTTTTCATTTTATTTACAAATTTTCTGCTCACACATCCTGTCCATGGGGTTCTCAACAAACCTCAATAGTAAAACATCTTATGACACTTCTCGTCTTTTCTTCATCTGTAAGATATTATCCAGCATTCACTGTCATACAGAAGGATAGATATGACATGCCAGTTCAGCACTCTTTGTTACTGACCAAATTTTCCTGTTTTTTAATACTTTACTTAGATTTTTAGGAACCATTTTTTTCTATGCACGTTTGCGGATGTGCGTTGTGGTGCAGTGGAAATCAGCTCGGAATGAGAAATCGGGGAGCCGAGTTCGAATTCTAGTTGAATTCCTTGGATTTCCTTACGCGCAAATACGCTTGGGAAAGGTATTAATTCGTCTCTTCCCTCAAGTAATAGGTTCAATAACAGGACAAATTGGGTTTTATAGCCTTGGCTGACAACCAGTCTATCGCAGAAAGTAATGGCGACCTATCTTCTGTCCAGTCAGTCATGTCTCTTTCGAGACATGATCGCCTAAGCGTGTATCAATATGGCACGTAACTGACTGACGTTGGTATTTACATGTCAGAATCCTATGCTAATTACATTTGAAGCTTGGACCTATGACAGTCTCTCTTGTTGACCACCTTACACCCTTCTTATATATGATAGACGAAACAGAGCAAAAGCCGTCAACAGGGAATTGATATTACATAACAGTTCAGTACGATTCTCTTTATTTCTATCAAACATTCTAAATAATTGTCTTAGATTTTTGAAGTCAACTTTCATTGTTGAAATATATATTCGGATTTCTGAGTAACATTTTTTTCGCCCCCTGATAAAACACCTACGACATATTTAAATTTCCATATTCCCTTGATTTTTGTGTCTTCAATTCGTAGTTTCCAACTTAGGATAATCTTTTTGCTGACATCCATGCATTCTGTCTTCTTACATTTGATGTTTAGTCCTTTCTTCCTGCTTTCCTTCACTATATTGTCTAGAAGTTTCTACACTTTTCTTTCTGTCTGCTATTAACAATGCATATCGTATTAAGATTGAATTTGGCAGTAATACATCCAGATAGAAAATCTAGTTCTTTTAGGATCACCTCGCTATGAAGGTGAAGTCTGGTGAGAAGGCCCATCCTTGTTTTACACTTTTTTTTTATTTTTGTATATTTACTGAATTCATTTTTCATTCGAATATAGTAGATTTGGTCCCAATACAAGTTCTGTATTATTCTATTCTTCTTTTCTTCTTCTTGCCGTGTTCCTTCAGGCTCTAGGCTATTATGGCCTTCCAAGGCCTTCCAAATCTCCCTATCCCTTGTAGCTCTTAATACTCTTTCTCTTGTTTCCCCTCCCAAATACTGCTCTGTCATCCATTTGCTCAAACCCATCAAGTATGTCACTTGTTCCTTTCCCCTCTCTCTCTCTCTCTCTCTCTCTCTCTTTCTCTCTCTTTCCATCTATCTGTCTTGTGAGTATCAGATTCTTCAAGCCCCTTTTCCTCATTACCTGTCCCAAAAACTTCAGTTGCTTTTTCCTGTTGTTAATTATAAGCTTCCTTTTCTTTTTCATTCTCTCCAAAACCTCGTCACTGCTTACATGTTCGGTCCGTGATATCCTCAGCATCCTTCTGTAGAACCACATTTCGGTTGCATCAAGTCTTTTCTTCATCTTTAATGAGATTGTCCAGCATTCGCTGCTATATTGAAGGACAGACATCGCATAACAATTCAACCCCCCTTTTTTTTGTTTCTAACGAAATTTTTCTGTCCCTTAATACTCTACTCAACTTTTCGAATGTGTCCATGGCCATTCTAATACGCCTTTGGATCTCAGTGTCGCATTTTCCGTCCTCTGTTACAACACTTCTAAAATAGATTTTTGCATTATACCTTATCAAAATCTGTTGCATAATGTATAACATTTATTATAATCATTTCACCTCGAGCGAGGCAGGGCCGTTACAGGTGCGCAGGGGATTACAGTGAGAGATAAAACAAGGTACAGAGCAAAGATGGATAGCAACCAGGTAAATAGAAGAAGGTAATTAACGTTGCATTTTAAACTTTTGGGGGTCATACTATTGGAAAAGCAAGCAAACGGATAGGAGTTCCACAAACGGAAAATGCTAGAGAAGAAGCTATTCAAGTAGAAGAGGTGGTTACATTTAACTATTTCGATGGTAAAAGGGTGAGATCTTGATGCTAATCTAATACCTCAGTAAATACGTGTAGTCGAAGAATAAGGGGGAAAAGCTCGTCAGCGCAGTTGACATGAAAATATTTATAGAAGAGACAGAGGGAAGCCATGTTACGTCGATGAGAAAAGGACTGAAGTCGAGATGCCAGGTCAGGATCGATTATATTGCAGATTTTTTTTGGGATTTTGTCGAGAACCTCGAGGAATTAGCAAGACCACCAGCGCAAATATAAAATATAAGTATCCATTCTTCTGCATTTGTTTTTTTTTCCTTCGGATATCATTCCTACAAAACTTAATTTATATGAAACGTTGTTCTAGATGTTTAATTCGACGTAGTAGGCAACTTCTCTTTAATTATTTCTACAAATTCAGGTCTCTTTCTTTCCCTTTCTTTCTTTCTTTCTTTCGTTCATTCTTTCACTGTTTGTCTTTCTTTTTCTCTGACTTGTTCTCTCATCCTTTCTCTACCATTTTCTGTATTACTCTTGCCCTATACATATACATCTCTTTCTTGCATATTCGCCTGTCCATATCTATCTATCTATCTATCTATCTATCTATCTATCTATCTATCTATCTATCTCAGCCTGTTTCATATCTATCTATCTATCTATCTATCTATCTATCTATCTATCTATCTATCTATCTATCTATCTTAGTCATCCACATACAAGCCTGTTTCTCTGTATCACAGCACATCAGTGTGTCTAGACACATCTACTTACTTCAGGCCTTCATCGAAACTCGACCGATATATATATTGTTATGGAAAGCCCCGAAGATTAACGAAATAGTTTTAACAACCAATATATTTAAAAGTGATTTTCAAACAAATAAATTAGATAGATAGATAGATAGATAGATAGATAGATAGATAGATATTTGTATCTTAGGATATTCGTATCTATCTATCTATCTATCTATCTATCTATCTATCTATCTATCTATCCCATTTTGCTCATATCTATCTATCTATCTATCTATCTATCTATCTATCTATCTATCTATCTATCTCTTTTTATGTCCCCGTTTCTCTCTCTCATTCTTTTTCTCTCTAACTCTCATTCTATTTCCCTATTTTTATCACCCTCGAAAAATATCTTTATCTTCTCTTTCGCACTCTCGTTCTATTTCTCTTTCTTACATAAGAATATATATCTCTCTGTCTTTCTCTCTCTCCCTCCCTCTCACTCCTCTTTTCTCTCTATCTATATGTGCCTTTCTTTATGTTTGTCCTTCTCCCTGTCAATTTCCTTAATTCCATCTCCATAATTATGAAGTGCATTCAAGGACGCTGTTTCTACAGTAAATAATTCTTTTAATTTTTTTTCGCCAGGTCTCAAAACAAAACAATTATTCGTGTATGAATGTACGCGGGATATTTTTAATGCGACTGAGATAGATAGACGTTGAACGGAATTGGATAAATATGAGGAAAGCTAAAAAAAATATTTACGACAACCCGGAAAGGTCAAAATGAGGAATTAAAATTAAAAAATAAATAAGTGTGCAAATAAAAATGTTTTGATTTGAAATATGTTTTTATCGCACCGAGATACGCTTTTATATTAAGGGCACATTTTTTTCACAATTACGCAAATGAAATATATATATATATATATATATATATATATATATATATATATATATATATATATGAGCATGCAGTGTGGGTATAGAAGAATCCAAAGGAGTATCCTGTACATACAGTGATACGATAACTCTCTAAGAGAGCTCTAAACATATATGCATACAAATACATATGGAGCAAATATAAGAAAAATTAATGCAGACACGTTATTTCATGGTGAATCAGGAATTGGGGCCTATTTCAGGCGAACCATGAGCAGCTTCCGTCTTTATTTAACAAAGGATTCATGTAAAATCCTTTGTTAAATAAAAACGGAAGCTGATGATGGTTCGCCTGAAATAGGCTCCAATTCCCGATTCACCATGAAATAACGTGTCTGCCTTAATTTTTCTTGTATATATATATATATATATATATATATATATATATATATATATATATATATATATATATTAACGTTTTGTAATTTGCTTGAAGCATTGCGTAAAATAGTTGTATGTGTTATGTCTTGAAGGCTGTCACAATGCGTCGAATGAAATAAAGGAAGGTTGGGAGGTGTTTGTATGACCTGTTTATTTATATTTATATTTCGAGACTATTATCTCATCGTCAGAATGGCAGAGAAAACAAACTGTCCGTGCTTTTAGTTGTCCATCTATGAATGGCTGGCTTTATCCACTGCTGCTGTACGTGTGTGCGTGTATGTACGTGTGCATGTGTGCGTGTGTGCGTGTGTGCGTGTGTGCGAGTGTGTATCTATGTGTGTTCTAGTTGTTTTTTATGGTCTAATGGTGTGTGTGAGAGAGAGAGAGATAGAGAGTGTGTGTGTGTGAGTGATTGTGTATGTGTGTGTATTCAACATGGGGTTTTTTGTTGGTCTGATGGAATCAGTTCGTAGGATCTAGGAGTTGATGTGACTTTGACCAGGTCAAAGGATATCAGTTACATGGCTGTTATCTTAGCTGTTTGATTTATCTGGTGGTGTTTGCTCGTTGTGTGAGCTGTAATTGGATCTACTTTTATGTGTGTGTGTGTGTGTGTGTGTGTGTGTGTGTGTGTGTGTGTGTGTGTGTGTGTGTGTGTGTGTGTTCTGTCCTGGTGCGTGCTTTGTTATGGGCACCTCTGCTAATGCGGCCCGGCGGTGGGGGGGGGGACAGAAAGTGTGTTAGCATGGTTATTGTAACTATTTTCTTGTGTGTAAAGGCTATGTGTAGTATTGTAATTAAATCTACCTAACTTATATATCTGTGTGTGCGTGTATGTGTGTGCGTGTGTGCTGTAGCCTGGTTAACGGTTTGTTATAAGGGAGGAAGAGGTGTGTGTGTGTGGTTATTGTTACTGACTGCGTGTGTGTGTGTGACCTTTGTTGTCGTGTTAAGTGCATGTTGTGTGCGTCTTGGTGTCGTCTATACTGTTACGTAATCTAGCTTTAATTCTTGGCGATTATTAATTGCCGGATGTAATTTAGATATTATTAGGGACTCTTTAATGCGTAGGTTACCTATGTTGCATTCCTTAGCCACGATATTAACTGTTATGGTTTTGTCCTTATTTTTGCATTTTTTAAAGTGTTTTTGGAATGACGTAGCTTGCGTGTGTAGATGTTCTTTTATTCTCATGTGTAGGTGTCTTGTAGTGCTGCCGACATAGAATGCATCGCATTTGGCGCATTGTAAGCGGTATACGGCATATACCTGGTGGCACATACCGGTACCTGCAATAGGGCAGTTGGTTAGTGTGCATGTGGTGTTGTTGTTTGTTCTGTGGTTGGGGTTGAGGTGTCTTCGAAGAGTGGGCCGTAGTGTGCCAGCTGTATGTCTAATCCCTCTCTGCGGATAGCTCGACGTATTTTAGATGTTATATAATCGCTGAAGTGTGGTAACCTCAAGAAACAGGTGTTAGATAGGGTGTGGCGCCTTGGACCCCTACTACCCTTCCGTTCTACGCGATCCACAAAGGATTGTGGGTAACCGTTAGTCACCAGTGTTTTCTTGAAGAATGCAGTGTGGGTGTTAGCGTGTTCGCCTTTGCTGCATCTCTTTCGGATACGCGCGAGTTCGTTATTGATGTAGCCGGTCTTAGCGCTGAGAGGGAGGGCTGATCGGTAGTGGACAAACATATCCCCGCAGGCAGGCTTTTTGTAGAAATCGATGTGGACTTCACCTTCAACCGATATTTTAAGCTTGAAGTCCTGCAGTGATAGGCATCCACTGGCATCGGGATGCTCGATGGTGAAATTAATTTTACCGTCCATTCTGTTGAACGTCGCTGCCATTTTGCTTGCCTCGTAGCGTGAAGAAGTAAGGATGAGTATATCATCAATATATCTCGTAAATAAGGCATATGAATGGCAGGTGCTGAGTGCGCGACGCTCTAGTTGGTTCATATTTGCGACGGCAAGTAGTCCCGATAGGCTGGACCCCATCGGAAGGCCGGTGGTCTGTTTGTAGGTCTATTATAGTTCTCAGGAGCAAGCGTATGTCGTTTGGGGTGAAGTAGTAGCAGTGTATGTTTGAGGTGTTGATGTATTCTGTTAATAAGTCCACCGCTGGGTGGGCCGGTACTGACGTATATAGTGAGACGACGTCAAGGCTAAATGCATATCGGCTATGTTGCAGCTTGTTTTGGTGAGTACCGTGAAGTCTGTGGATGACTTCATCGGAACATTTGACGTGTCCGGGGAAGGTGGAGAGTATGGGTTTAAGGATTTGTGATAGTAGCCATGCTATTTTTTATGTGGGGCCTTCTATGCTAGAGACAATGGTTCTAATTTGTGGTGTCGTGTTATTTTTGTGTGTTTTGATTTGGTGATAGAATTTAGGGAGGTTACTGTTCTTGGTGGTGAAATTTAACCTGTGCTTGCTAGGGATTTTCCGTGAATTGCATATCTCGTGCCATGTGGTGTTAATGTGGTGTTCTATTAGGGAAGGGGTTATGTCTGTGGCTACCGCATAGAGTTGTGTGTTGCTGAGGTGTTCAAGTGCTACTAGACTGCTATATGTGTCTCAGGGTATAGCGTAGAATTCCTTATCTTTATCTAATGGGAGGTAAATGAGGTCCTTCTCTCTCAGGGTGTCTAGGGTGTGGCGTTGTGCTCTGGTGAGGTTGTGTGGTATTTTACCGATATTGTCTTTGGGGAGCGTGAAAATGGTATGTTTAAGCCTGGAGAGTTTAAGGTTAAGCCCGTGGTTGTGTGGGGGTGGGTGAAGTGGATTGTCTAGGGTGTAGGTGGGGAATTGTTTGGGTACATTCGCGGTTGGTGTCGGGGTGTTGTTTGTGCTGTTAATAACTGACAGTCATTTCAGTTGGTGTGCTGTGCGGCAGAAGTTAGTTTCAACAACCAGCATTGTTTTGTCTTTCAGCTGTTGCGTCAGTATAAACTTTGGCCCGAGACTTAGTAATCCGAGTTCCTCGTGTGAGAGGGATTTAGATAAGTCTGTGACCAGCGGTTGTTTTGTGGGTATTATATCTTGGATACCGTTTGTGTTTGTGTGGTGGGTATCGTCCGGGTGTTGCTTTTTATATAACCATAGAAATTTCGCCTTGAGGCGTGCTTTCTCGTGTTGTACGCTTGTGTGGTAGTTTGTATTCAGGGCCGTTGTAATTCGTGCGTTAGCATCTGGGGTTGTATTGAGTGTTGGGAGGACATCGTGGTATGCGCGTATGTGCTTGTGCAGAGTATGGTGTAGGTGTTGTAAGCTCTTCTTCATACAGAATTTTCGCAAGTAGTCGAGTGACTGTTTTTGGCTTGGTGATTTAAAGCATGCCGGGAAGTATATATATATATATATATATATATATATTGTGTATTTAGGCAGCAGTCCCTCTATTATGCAAGTTCCGTTAAAGACGAGTAAAAAGGTACTGCCATTAAGCTTTTTATATAATTTTTCATGAGATCTTATAATCTTTTTCTTTTTTCAGTACATATATAAAAAAAATAAGAAAATTATTCAAACGTTTTATTTATCCAGGCATTTTTAGGCATTATCAAGAACGCGTTTTATTTTATTTTTAACTGAATATATAGATTGCTTTACGTATGTATCTATGGGTATGTTTCATTCTTAAAATGCGTTCAGTACATTGTCGCCGTGTTTATAGCTGATTAGCAGTATAGCCTGGCGTTGCTCGGGTGTAATGAAAGCTTTAAAACTATATATATATATATATATATATATATATATATATATATATATATATATATATGTATGTATCAATGAAAGAAAAAAAGGAAGAAAAAAGTAAATATGTATGCCCTAGAAACTACAGGCAAAATTTCAAAGCGAACATTCTGATTAGTTAAAAGGAACACACATAAATTTTATATCTTCTCACATATATAAATAGCAAACCGATGATTTTTTGTATCTAAATGTAAATCATTTTTACAACCAACATACAACAATGCCTGATGAAGAAAATCTATCTCGAAACATAGAAATTTCCGTGTCACAATGTACAATTAATTCATAATTATATATATCATAGTATCATCCACATGTAAAGCAGGTTTAAATATAATAGAAGCATTATTTATAAAAAAGAAAAATCCAACATTTAATATTATCAACTAGGAACACTGCCAAAATATGTCTACCGTGTTTGGAATAAAAAAAAAAACGCATGACTCTACACACATACATAAATACTAAACATATTCAACCACACGTAAAATAAAATCCATCATCGATAATGGCTAAAAGTATAGCCGAAAGCACTTGAAAAAACGGAACATTAAGACAATTTTTATACAATTTATGTTCTATAAAGTAAAAGAATGATAAGATCACATGTAAAATAACAAAAGAAACTTAATCATAATACCTTGTCTGTCGTTTTTAATGAAACCTGCATAAAAGAGAGATTGCTGCCAAAATACACACACAAACACACACACATAAACATATACATATATAAGTGAGTGTGTAATTGTGCATCCATCTTTCTTTCATCAGTCAGTTAACATACAGTTACATACATTTTCGTGATACACGCTTAAGCGATCATGTCTCGAAAATGACAGGACTGACAGGGCCGAAGATTTTCCCGCAATCGGTTGGCATTATTTCCGCGGTAGACTGGTTGCCAACCAAAGCTATAGAACCGAATCTATCCTGTTATTTAACCCATATCTGGAGGGAGAAGCAACGGATTCATGCCTTTCCCAAGGGTTTTTGTGCGTAAATGAATGTAATAAATCCAACTAGAATTCGAACTTGGCTCTGCGATTTCTCGTTCCTAGTCGATATTCACAATGCACATCCTTTCTTTCATACAATTTTTATAAAAGATGATAGAAACGGTACTACGATTAAGATTTTTATTCGATTTACCTTGCATTCATACATGTATTTTCTTTTCTAGACATAAAGTGAGTAAAACTGTTGAAACACATCGAAAGATGTCCAGTCCACAAGTGATCGGACATGCAGAACATTTCGACAGATTTTAAACAATTTATGCCCAGCACAGCAGATACATGTCTCCAGGATAAACTGAAAAAAAAGCTTAATCGTAGTACCTCGTCAGTCGTTTTTTAAGAAACTCCTATAAATGCCATTGTACCAAGACTTGATGAGTTTAATTATGGTACTCTCTTCCGGTTTCTTGCTTCTCTGACAAGGTCTCATTATTTTACAGTTGAAATATTTAGATGTAGCCGTAAGCTCTATGCTAACAGTTTCTTCTTTCGTACTTCTCGATTATGGTACTCTCTTCCGGTTTCTTGCTTCTCTGACAAGGTCTCATTATTTTACAGTTGAAATATTTAGATGTAGCCGTAAGTTCTATGCTAACAGTTTCTTCTTTCGTACTTCTCGATTATGGTACTCTCTTCCGGTTTCTTGCTTCTCTGACAAGGTCTCATTATTTTACAGTTGAAATATTTAGATGTAGCCGTAAGTTCTATGCTAACAGTTTCTTCTTTCGTACTTCTCGCTTATGGAAGTCTCTTCCGGCATTTTGCTTCTCTGACAGGGTCTTATTATTTTACAGTCGAAATATTTAGATGTAGCCGTAAGTTCTATGCCAACAGCTTCTTCTTTCGTAGAGGCCCATCCCTTGTTCCCTGTTTAGGATGTGGTTTCCAGCTTTCTCTTTTCCAATCTTTTCACTTTTCTCTTCTTTTTTATTTTTTTTTTCAATTAGAGTAGATAGACTGTACTATCGCCCTGTTCACACTCCACCCACGTCTATTGAACAGGTGTAGAGGCTCATCCCTTGTTCCCTGTTTAGGATGTGGTTTCCGGCATTCTCTTTTTCCAATCTATTCACTTTTCTTTTCTTTTTTCTTTTTTTTTATTTGGAGTAGATAGACTGAACTATCGCCCGGTTCACACTCCATCCACGTCTATTAAACAGTTGTAGAGGCTCATCCCCTGTTCCCTGCTTAGGACGTGGTTTCCGGCTTTCTCTTTTCCAATCTATTCACTCTTACGTAGCCCCCTGCACTCCAGTGGCCTTACCGCCTTGCTTGGGGTGATGTGATTAAAAAAAAAAAATTCTTGTTTATGGAACTCTCTTCCGGTTTCTTGCTTCTCTGACAAGGTCTCATTATTTTACAGTTGCAATATATATATGTAACCGTAAGTCCTATGCTAACTGTTTCTTCTTTCGTACAACTACCCTATGGAACTCTCTTCCGTCTTCTTGCTACTCTGACAAGGTCTCATTATTTTACACTTGTAGTATCTAGATGTAACCGTAGGTTCTATGCTAATAATTTCTTCTATCGTACTCCTCGCTTATGGAACTCTTTTTCGGCGTCTTGCTTCTCTGACAAGATCTCATTATTTTACAGTTGCAATATGTAGATGTAACCGTAAGTTCTATACTAACAGTTTCTTCTCTTGAACTACTTGCTTATGGATCTCTCTTTTGGCTTTTTGCCTTTTTGCCAAGGTTTCATTATTTTACAGTTGCAATATTTAGATGTAACCGTAAGTTTTATGCTAACAGTTTCTTCTTTCGTACTTCTCGATTATGGATATTTCTTCCGGCTTCTTGCTCCTCAGTCGATTTTGACTTTCAAAAATTTAAGTGCAATGTCAATCATTATCTTCTATTGTTATAATTATTGTTCTTTTATTGTCCTCTCGCCTTACTCACTCACAGGAAATGGTAAGCCTTCAACTGCCTCATGAGCAATAGTTGTAGATAGTTATATTAGTGTCTTTTTATGCAAATGAGTCAGATCAGAAAATTAAAGTAAGTTAAGACTTAACCTTTACTACTATTGAATGGTTTTGGGAACCAGAAAGGTGATTTATTCTATCACCAAGTTGACCAATTCTCGATTTTTTTTCTCGGGTAACCGTCAGAAATATTAATCAGTCATATGTTAATTCTAGACAAGCATCAGTGCCTTATGAAAACTGTTGATGCTAACAGGTTATACCAAGCGACTAACAAATATAGTCAGTAATGTCTGTTAAGTGTAATACACGATTGAGCGATCATGTCTCTCTCGATCTATGACTGACTAGGCAAAATATTTCCCCACAGTAGGTCTTTCTGCGATAGACTGGTTGCCAATCAAGGCCACAGAACCCAGTCTACTTTGCAATTAAAAGTTGGAAAGAGAATAGATGGATAAATACATTTCTCAAGAGTATTTGTGAGTTAGTGAATGTAACGATTCAGCTATAATTCGAACACGGCTTCCTGATTTCTCATTCCGAGCCGATATCTCTTGCACCACAAACATCCCAGTTACTCACAGACCCTACTCCTTCCGTCACTGTTATATAGGATGCTAGCAGTTGCTCGGGTGTAATGGAAGCTTTAAAAGCAATCCATGGTCCTGGAGCTCAGACTCTTTGGACATTGGCACGGAAGACTAAAAAGCAATAGTTGTTTCCAGTTAAAGCGAAACCGTAGACTGAAAGAAAAATGAATGGATGTAAGTCAAATTTTGATTTCCTGGTATTGATATCAAATAATGTTTTTTCGTCGTAAAATGAATTTTGAAGGCTAAATAAGTCCTCTGAGTAAATGGTATCATGGCTGAGACTAAGAACTACAATTATACCTTCTTAGAGCCAAACCCAAAGCAAAAACTAAAATAAAAGTGCTGAAAACAATACAGACATCCAGGTAGATAAACAGACACACACACACAAATATCTTGCCTTTTATATATATGTATTATCGATTTTCTTCACTATTGTAAGAACTGCAATCTTGAAAATTCTGAATATCGTTTCTTATGTCTTTGTCTATGAGTGTATCAAATTTGATTAAAATCGGACCACTCCTTCTATAACCCGATTTTTTCGATTATCGATTTTCGATATTTATTGGGGGTACCTCGACACAAAACCTAGCTAAGAACACTCGCAGACTCTTATAGTACAACTGTGTAAATTTTCAAGAAAATCGGTTCAGCCGTTTCGGAGTCAATAGTTAACGGACACACACACACAGACACACACACATACACACATACACACACACATACACACATACACACAGAGACAAAGTTCCATTTATAAATGAGTTTAGATGAGGCAGATCTCTGATTCACTAAAAAGAAGTTAATGGACTCCTTTCCACTGCTTGGTTGAGGTGTGGCCTTAAGCAAATCTTAGCAGCCTTTAAGCTCGCTGTGTCAGGAATACGGTGAGGCCCTTCTCTGACACCGCCTGTAGCTGGTTCGTCTTTCTCTTTATTCTCCTCCTATCTAATATTTTTCTCTTATGTAGCCTCCTGCGTATCAGTGGCGTTACCGCCTTGCTTGGGATTAAAGGATTAAAAATAAATATGATTGCCAACAAGTGAAACATTCCAAGATGCGAACTAAAAATTGGATATGCCAAAATCAATTTCAAAAATGTAAAATTCTTGGGACTGTTTTATCAGAGGGTAGATAATACATTTCAAAACTTAAGCTGAGTTACTAAGCTAAGTTATTTCAGTAACATGTTCTGGGGTGGATCTGCATTGTGGTTCAATGAATATCGACTCGGAACGACAACTCGGTGTGTCGAGTTCCAATTCCAGTTAGATTCCAAAGGTATTTGGGCGTAAGTGAAAGCAAGGAAATTAACTGGAATTCGAATATATGACAGCGAATGCTGAAAAATCTTCTCATGCCTTTCAGAAATTAAGCAAAGTATTAAGAGTTATTAAAATGTCGTTAGAAACAAAGAAAATGAGTGATGAACTGCTACGTAATATCTAATCTCCAGTGAATGCTGGACAATCTCCTTAAGCCTTTCAGAAACTAAGCAAAGTATCAAGAGATAAAAAAATGTTAAAAAATTGAACTGATATGTAATATCTAATCTCTTATATGGCAGCGAATGCTGAACACATTCTCTCAAAACTTGCAGAAATTAAGCAAAGTATTAAGAGATACGAAAATCTCGTTACAAATAAAGGAGTGAGTGCTGGACCGCATAAATATAATATATAATGTTCTATATAGCAGTTAGTACTGGAAAAAAGTAATGAGTGTTGATTGTTATTTAATATTTAATCTCTGATGATAACATTTGGTTTCGTGCTACCCAGCTATGGATGGCAATACTCGGACAAAGCAGGGTTATTTTTCAAGCAACTGTTTGTCTGACTAGAAACTATGACACGTCAACGACTACGAATGCCTAACCAAAGAAATCCTCTTCTCAGAACTTGCATAGTGGAGCCTACCCACCTCCCCGTCGGAGGTTCGAAGATGAACTCAAAAAACACCTTGTTGGAGACAGAAATCGATTCGGTCAAATTTGAGATGCAATTTGAAGATTAGCAGTCCACGGAAGTGCAACATCCTTCGAAAACATCAGATACGAAGGGAGCCTAAAGAAAAGCCTGAGCTCTCAAACTTCCGAAACCGCCAACCGTATCATGCGGACGTCTATTGAGATCCAACATAGGACTCAATTCTCGAAGAAGAAAATGCCTAGAAGAACTCCAATACTCGGGAACGATTTTTGCCAACGATGATCTAAAATTCTGCCTTAATGAATTAGAACACTCTGGCTATTGACGTATGATACATCATATGCTAAAAAACTCTGCCTAATTCTCCCGAGCACCCATAGCTTAGAGGTAGAATCGCCGACTGACCCCAATTCGGTCGGGTTACAATCCTGGGTTAAAAAGCAATCGGATGTCTAACCGTACTGATGACCTGTGATACAGCGAAACAGATCTGTCTGCAGATGACTATATATATACAATAGCGGCCATAATATAAGAAAACGGGAACAACAAATATATAAATATGTGTATTACTTAAAAGTAATGTATGATTAGCAATTAAATTTTTCCCGAATAAAGATTAGGGTGTAATGCATAAATATTATACAAGATTACAAAAATTTACATAATAGTTTTTTTTTAATAGATATTAAATGGAACAAAGGAAATTGTGACACGATAACTACGCGTATATTAAGGTGCTTTGTAAAATATGTATTTTATTATAATAGATTAAAATAGAAAATGGTTAAGAATAGAAAATAGTTTAAAAACATATTTAACAAAAGTAAAAAAGAAGAGGAAAAAATAAATAAATAAACGCTTTTTCTTCTACGAGGAAAATTGTGGAAGAGACAAAGGTATCAGATTACTGTTTTAAATCCTACCACTCTTCCGGTAAATATTTGACTCAGTGATTTAATGTGATAAAGAGATAAAGTTCAGGAAATAGAGTTCGGGAGGTGGGTTTTTGAATGACCAGGTCAAAGGCTGTCTTTTACTGTATCTTGACCAAACATTAAGAATTTTCCGGCGGAAGCTTTATTAAGATAAAAAGATTTAAAAAATCCTGGAAAAAATACTAAGTCCGCAAGATGTTTACACATCAAAAGAAGGAAAATTTAAGTACCTGGAAATTTCTGACTTACAGTCGCCAATGCTTATCTTTTAGGTTTATTTTAGCCTGGGGGTCTTTAGTTACTTCCGGATTGTTTTAAATAAATACAGGTGATTTTTCCGAGCCGATCAGTAGAGTAGAGTGAGAGTCAGTTAAGTGAGTCAGTCAGTTGAGTGAAGTGAACCTCCGTTCGTCTTGTTTCGGTCGGTTCGGATTTGTTGATCTCCATTAATTAGAGTTAGAGCTGTGTGTCATATTCGCCTGCCCCAACCGAAAAGGCTAGCTCTAAACGAAATAAAGCATCCTTTCAATTCATCCAAGATGTGGAAGTTCGTTCCTTATAGTTTAATCTTGTACCCCCAGCTTGAGGCTCCGGCATTTTCAACAAACTCCCGGCAAACATCACAGCGTGGAGAACGACCGCCGGAGAAATTGTTCGGGATAGTTCGTTGGGGTGTTACAGAAATAAGCTACTGGACAAAAGTTAAGGAACGATGTTAATAATTTGCATAAACTTTTAATTTACATTTTAAAAAAACTCGATGGAGCTTTTAACAACAAGTAAAAGTTCATTTATTATTAGGACTTTATTTTTTAAGCAATATGGCAAATTCTACCCGCAAAACGTTCTCTTTTGAAGAAAAAACTCCTCATCGCTATTTATGTTACCTTTAAATGCAATCTTACGTTAATTCACACACAGATATTTTTAACCTCTGTGCAGAGATGTGATTGAAGAAACAATTATATATGTTGTGTTTTAAAATCGATTTAAAAAGATAGAAAAATTTATTGATAATATTGTGTATGCATACCTACGAGAGAGATAAAAAGGTATGTTTAACAAGTACAAATTTGCAATTCACATTAAGGAGAGGAGTGTTGTATAATTTAATCAAAGACGAAAACATCAAGAGACCTACTTGTCAAGTTTATGCAAATCGACAGGTGAGCACGAATCACAAAAAAATAGACAGGTCATAGAGGCAACAAAAGACAGGAAATAGTGGAGAGGCTATGTCGGAAGGGGAATAGCATATTATAGAGACAGACAAATGGACTAACAGATGCATGATAGAAGAAATGCTGAAAAGTTATCACGCCGAACCCCTTCGTAGAATCGGTATTTTCAATCGCCAAATATCAAAATACTCACGAGAAGAAATGAGTTGGATTTCTGGAATATTCAGGCCAGTAGATGTAAATAAATAGACTTTTAAATGAATTAATAAATAAAAAACAGATCTTCTACTCAGATATGAACACCCATTACAAATTCATTGCAAATACAAATTTTAAATAACCCTTTAAAAAGGTTATATATATATATATATATATATATATATATATGTGTGTGTGTGTGTGTGTGTGTGTGTGTGTGTGTGTGTGTCATCCACATACAAGCCTGTTTCGCTGTATCACAGCTCATCAGTGTGGTTAGACATCCACTTGCTTTGGGCCGGGATCGCAACTCGACCGACTTGGTGTCAATCGAAGTCGCTAACCTTTAAGCCATAGTCATGGAATCAGAGAAGGGACATTTTAGCGTGTTAGATCTAACGATGTATACACATGTCAGTCACCGAAAGAACTCAATTCATTGCTGAAGAGAATATGTCGGCAAATAAGTATATATATATATATATGTGTGTGTGTATACGTGTATATACACATCAATATGAAATGATTTGTTTGAACATTATTTTCGTAATAAAAATTTATAAGGGCGGTAAAAATAAATATATAATACTATTTGTTTACAAACAGAATATCTACATAAATACGAGTATCGATCAAAAATAATGTTCAAACAAATCATTTCAAATTCTCGGTGGTTTATTGCCAGTTTCGTTAATCTTCGTTAATTTCCGTAACGTATCAATATACAAATATTATTCAGGTGAGAATGAAACAATGTTAAATGCTGTATAACAGAGTAAATATATCTATATATATTAATAAATCCTCCGTTTTCGCATGACTTCGAGAAGAAAGGAATACATGCGAGATCATCGGGTGATTATCATATGGTATGATATGATAAGCACCCGGTGATGGTTGAAAAATCCATGAAACTCAAAGTCGTGCGTAAAACATAGGGTTATATGTATATTTATTATAAATATATATATATATATATATATATATATAATATATATATATATATATATATATATGTGTGTGTGTGTGTGTGTGTGTGTGTGTGTGTGTGTGTGTGTGTGTATATATATATATATGTGTGTGTGTGTGTGTGTGTCTCAGTTGAAGTATAGCGTCCAATGGACGACCTCAAAAAATTCCCCGTAAAGGCTTTCATGTTAAAAGACATTTCTTCTCACTTCCCGCGGCAGAACAACGCAGTTTTCCTCCGCGCAAAGATGGAGAGACTAGAAACTAGAAACTCGCCAACGACTACGAATGGCATACATCCGCCTAACCAAAGAAATCCTCTTCTCAGAATTTGCATCGTGGAGCCTACCCACCTCCTCGTCGGAGATTCAAAGATGAGCTCAAAGAACACCTTGTTGGGGACAGAAATCGATTCGGTTAAATGTGAGACGCAATTTGCAGACGAGCAGTCCATGAAAAGGCAACATCTTTCGAAAACATCAGATACGAAGGGAGCCTAAAGAAAAGCCAGAGCTCTCAAACTCCCGAAACTGCCAACCTTATCATGTCTATTCAGATCCAACGTAAGACTCAATTCTCAAAGAAGAAAATGCTTAGGAGAACTCCAACGAGTTTTGCCAACGATGATCTCTCTCTCTCTATATATATATATATATATATACTCTTTCTTACTCGACGATATAATTATTGCAAAAAATAAAATAAGAGCAAATACGCTGCAAAAGTTTTTATAACTAGTAGTAAAGTTTAATATCAGGTAGTAAAGTGAATGAAACTCAACCGATGCTGTCTCACAATTATATATATATATATATATATATATATATATATTAACGAAACTTGGTTATAAGCAACCGACAATTTGAAATGAATTGTTTGATCATTATTTTTTATCGATACTCGTATTTAAGTAGATATTCTGTTTTTAATGAAACAGTATTATATATTTATTTCTACCGGCCTGATTATTTACGATGAATTTTTATTACGAAAATGTGTGCCATTCGAACCTGCGACCCCTATCTATATAGGGGAAGCTACCATTTGAACTGGTAATGTCTTATATATAGAGATAGGGGTCGCAGGTTCGAATCCTCCCGAATGGCACACATTTTCGTAATAAAAATTCATCGTAAATAATCAGGCTGGTAGAAATAAATATATAATACTGTTTGATTATAAACAGAATATCTACTTAAATACGAGTATCGACAAAAAATAATGTTCAATTCATTTCAAATTGTCGGTTGATTATAACCAAGTTTCGTTAAAATTCGTTTATTTCCGTAACATGTTTACATTTGTTGACATTACGATACATTTCAGAGCAGATATGTTTGTTTAGGATAGATCGAAAATTGTGTTATATAGGCTTGATAAAAACCTCGTTTAGACTGGTGGCTATTCGTGGTCGAGGGGTCTAAGACGTTACTAGATCAAATGGTAGCTTCCTCTATATAGATAGGGGTCGCAGGTTCGAATCCTCCCGAATGGTACACATTTTCGGAATAAAAATTTATCGTAAATAATCAGGCCGGTAAAAATAAATATGTAATGCTGTTTCATTAAAAACAGAATATCTACTTAAATACGAGTATCGATGAAAAATAATGTTCAAACATTTCATTTCATATATATATACAGTAGCGGCCATAATATAAGGAACGGAAGCAACAACAAAAAAGTAAATCATGTTTAACAATGTTTTTTTTTTTACCGAATAAAGATTAGGGTGTAATGCATAAATATTGTACAAAGTTACAAAAATTTACATAAGAGTTTTTTTTTTAAAATAAAGATTAAATGTAAGAAAGGAAATAAGATACTGGACAAAAATTAAGGAACGATCGCGTTAATACTTATCTAAAAATTGTTGCAAATTTTTTGGTAAAGAATTATTCAATACTTAAAACGAGGTACATGAAACCTTATAACAGTTATTACAGATCATTTCTATCATAAATACAAATAAAGTTATAAAATTTTTAAAGTACACACAGACTTTATGGACACCTTTTATATACAGTAGCGGCCATAATATAATTTTTTTAAAATTTTTTTTATAAGCGTTTCACCCCGAGCAAGGCATGTCACTGCCACTACTGCGCAGGGGGCTACGTAGAGTGGAGAAAGGATGATTAAATATAGGAAATGTAAGAGGGTGGGTGGTAGGCGGGTAAGGATACCGAGAATGAGGGTTGGGTAGATGAGAATGTTCTGAGAATAGTTGGGAGGTAGTGTGATAGGAGGTGTCTATTGACCCTACATTTAAACACCTGGAGATTGTAACTGTCGGGAAAGCAGACTTGTGGAAGGGAGTTCCACAGGCGGGAAGCGCGAGAAAAGAAGCTGTTGGAGTAGAATTTACGGTTACATCTTATTTGTTTAACTGTAAAAGGGTGGGACCTAGTTGCTAATCTAGTATCTCGTGTAAATTCCTGCTTAGGCGGCACCAGTGATCTAAGCTCATCGGAGCAGAAGCCATGGAAGTACTTGTAGAAGAGGCACAGGGAAGCCACATCACGCCGGTGAAAGAGCGGCTGCAGCCGGTCTGCCAAGTCAGTATCAACCACGTTACAGATCCTCCTTTGTATTTTGTCAAGAAGCCCAAGGAGAGCAGCAGGGGCACCCGACCAGATATGGCAGCAATATTCAATACACGGGCGGATGGTAGATTTGTATATGTGCAGAATAGATTCAGGTGGGAAAAACTTCCGAGCCCTGCACAGGGAGCCGACTTTCATAGCAGCAGATTTGGCAGCAGATTTGGCAATGGATTCAATATAGTTATTCCATTTGAGGTCCGCCGAAAGTGTAAGGCCAAAGAGGCGTAGTATTTTTACTCTAATGGGAGGTAGATGCGATTGTCTATGGTGGTTAGTTGATAACAGCTTTGTTTTAGAGGCATTGAAATTTACCAGCCATTTCCTACCCCAGACCACTACGGATTGGAGGTCCCTTTCAAGTACGGCAGCGAGGTTCACTTTGTCGTCCAGACCTGGTTTCTGATCGATGCAAGAGTAGATAGTTGTGTCGTCGGCATACATGCCAACTTGGGATCTAATGGTGTCGGGAAGATCATTAATGTAGATCAGAAAGAGCGTGGGACCTAGGATAGAACCTTGAGGGACGCCCGCGTTCGTATGGTAGTTTTGGGAGGCATGCCCATTTAATACCACCTTCAATGTGCGGTTAGAGAGGAAAGACTGGATGAGGTCAAACAGATGTCCAGTTATCCCATAGCTCCGCAGTTTGCACAAGAGGCCAGTATGCCAGACCCTGTCGAATGCTTTGAGACATAAATATGTGTATTACTTAAAAAGTAATGCATGATTAGCAATGAAATTTTTACTGAATAAAGATTAGGGTGTAACGCATAAATATTATACAAAGTTACAAAAATTTACATTATATATATTTTTTTAATTAAGATTAAATGTAACAAAGGAAATAAGCTACTGGACAAAAGTTAAGGAACGATATTAATAATTTGCATAAACTTTTAAATTTACATTGTTAAAAAACTCAATGGAGCTTATCAACAATAAGTAAAAGTTCATTTATCATTAGGACTTTATTTTTAAGCAATATGGCAACTTCTAAACGTTCTCTTTTGAAGAAAGAAAAACTCATTATCGCTAACTTTTCAAGAAAAAAAGTAAATTTCAGAAATTTCTAATATTGTTCATAGGTCTAAAAGTGTCGTCCATCGTGTAATTAGCAAGTATAAAACCGATAAAATGTTAGATGCAAACCAAAAACCGGCAGATCTCCAAAAACATCGCAAAGAGAAAATCAAAGAATTGTTAAAATATCTACAGAAAACCGTCTTGAAACTGCTACATCAGTTGCCCGTATATTTAATGAAGACAGATAATAAGATCTCAAGGAAAACGGTAGCTCGCAGGTTAAAAAATGCAGGATTGTATGCCCGTATTCCAGATTCGAAGCCTCTCATTTCAAGGGGAAATCAAAGAACACGCCTAGAGTATGCGAGAGAACATGTTGTTTGGACTGACGCAAAATGGGATACAGTTCATTTCAGTGACGAGTCCAAGTTTACTATATTTGGTTCTGAGAACAAAACTTACATACGCCGTAGTACAGGTTAAAGACTGTCTTCTGAATGTGTCAAGAAGACCGTTAAGTTTGGTGGCGGCAGTGTGATGGTGTGGGGAATGATTTCATCTGCAGGAGTTGGCCCTATCATTCGCTTACATGGTAATATCAATGCTGAGATTTACAAAAGGCTTCCTCAGCAGCATGTGGTACTAAGATTACACGATAATCTTTATGAATCTTCTATTTTCATGCAGGACAAATCACCTTGCCACAAGGCTCAGAAGGTCATGGCTTTATTTGAATCGTCCTAATGAAGTGGCCAGCCCAGAGCCCCGACGTGAATCCAACAGAAAATGTTTGGAAGATAATTGGAGAAAGGGCTCAGAAAAGAAACCCGAAAGACGAATGGGAGGGAATTACTGCTGCTTTTTGCAAGAAATTAATTAGATCATGTGGTTGATGATACAAAGAAGTCATTGAAAATAGGAAGATGTTTACAAAATATTAAATGTTGCTGATATTTTGTTCACAATCAAGTATTAACGAGATCGTTCCTTAACTTTTGTCCAGTAACTTATTGTTTTTTGTTCCATTTAATCTTTATTTTAAAAAAAAACTATTATGTAAATTTTTGTAATTTTGTATAATATTTATGCATTACATCCTAATTTTTATTCGGTAAAAATTTAATTGCTAATCATGCATTACTTTTTACGTAAGATTTATGTTGTTTTTTTTTGTTTTTGTTTTTTTAATCATATCACCCCGAGCAAGGCAGTAATGCCACTGATGTGCAGGGGGCTACGTAAGAGTGAAAAGATTGGAAAAGAGAAAGCCGGAAACCACATCCTAAACAGGGAACAAGGGATGAGCTTCTTCACCTGTTCAATAGACGTGAGTGGCGTGTGAACCGGGCGATAGTTTAGTCTATCTACTCCAATTGAAAAAAAATATAAAAGAAAGAAAAGAGTGAAAAGATTGGAAAAGAGAAAGCCGGAAACCACATCCTAAACAGGGAACAAGGGATGAGCTTCTTCACCTGTTCAATAGACGTGGGTGGAGTGTGAACCGGGCGATAGTTTAGTCTATCTACTCCAATTGAAAAAAAAAATATAAAAGAAAGAAAAGAGTGAAAAGATTGGAAAAGAGAAAGCCGGAAACCACATCCTAAACAGGGAACAAGCCGTATTTTGGCTTTACAAAATTGCTCAACATTTGGATATTTCGCCGTTCGTAAATTTGTAATGCAGTTCTATGAAGATACCACAATGATACCCACTCATAAACACAGTAAAAAGAACCTTCCGATATTGGACGACATCTACATTAAATCAAAACAACCCACAGTTAAAATTACATTTCAATCTAATCACAACACATTACATTGCATTTAGGTATACGCTTCTGTCAACATTTTGGTCTCTCACGCGATGTGACTTTATAGAACCGCATTGCAAATTTACGAACTGCATATGATGTTCGGTGACTGTTATCGTCGCATAGCAATGTTTTATGTCAACACAAGATAAAATCATCTTTGATGGTGGATGTCTATATGTTAACGTCCCTGTAACCTGTAAATTATCTGCCTTGATACACTATATATATATATATATATATGTGTGTGTGTGTGTGTGTGTGTGTGTGTGTGTGTGTGTGTGTGTGTGTGTTAACGTCCCTGTAACCTCTCTGAAGATGGCTTATGTGAGCCGAAAGCATAATTGAAATATCCAAATGTTGGACAATTTTTGTCTTTATTTTCACCTGAAATTAAAGCCAAAATACGATGTTCAGAACGGCTCATGATTAAACATAATAGACATTCATTGTTTGTTATATTTAATACTATATGTTTATAAAAGTATCTGCTGTCTCGATACACTATATATTTATTTAATACAAATGTGTACTGGTCTAACCCTATTAGGACCAAAAACTAAGTATTAAACAATCAATATATATACATATATAAGTTTCAGTCTTGAGAAAGAACGTTCTCTTGAAGAGATGGTCACCACCATGCACATAAATACTTTGAGTGCAATTTCAACATTGGAAAATAATGGTTTCAAATCTTCCGAAATTATTTTTCTGTACAGTGCAGGCACAGTCCCACAATTTTCATCAAGAGCCATGTCAGACTTGAGATGCTTGCATTCATTTAAAAGGCCATCATAAATCAAGTCTTGGGATACATATTAGCCAAATGTTCACATTTTTACTCTAGTGCATAAGATGCAATGGTTTTCAATTCACTGAAGAAAGAAAACAGATTTTTAATCACTGAACAAACTTCTGCACATTTTTGACAGTTCAAAGATTAGATTGTCCAAAATAGAGAGGAAATTTTTCAACTTGGCCTTTTTTGTTTTACTCAGAGGTACCTTTTTTCTGCTGATCTATCATATCTATTAAGTGTCCTTGGTATGACGATAAACTGCATCCGGCAGCATGACCTCTGATTGGAAGGTTGTGAGGAGCATGGAACCACCTTTTAATTGCTGTTGTTCCCATGTCCACTCTGACCCGAAGTGGTCGAACCTGCTAGGGTCCCGGCGATGGGCAAATAGTTAACCACCTAACTGGGGTCAAAACACTATGAAAATATAACAATAGACTTTTATAGAAATATATACATAAAAATAGACTTTTATAGAAAAAAATACATTTTTGAAGGAAAAACATTATTGTCATAATACATTTTTGAAGGAAAAAATATTACCAGCCATACATTTTTAATACAAAACTAGAAAGCATCTTCATTTTTCTAAAATAATAAAAACAATTTTTATCAAAATCTGACTAAATCAACCTTCTCACTATAACCGAACATTAAAAAAAATACGTTCAAATCCCATTTTTTTGCATTAAATAAACCACAGAGGTTGATATACCGTAAAAAACTCAAACTCAAACTTAAATCATATCTATTAAGATGCACACTTCGTTTTTGTTTCCGTTTTTGCCCTCTGTTACGAGGATGCATTTATATATAAAAATAATATTAATAATGTCTAAAATGTTGTAGTAAGGGACTCTATTGAGTCCTACTTGCTATTACAAAAAAGTTTTAATTCATGAAGTAGTCGTAAATATAGAGAAACTAGGAATAAAACATTTTGGAAGATGCCAGAATGTTCCAGTAAAATCGAGAGAACTCTAAAAGATTCTAGAATATGCAAATTAGGTGTTAGCCCCTATAAAAAGAGGTTTTGGGAAGCGAGTAGTTAGTTGTTAACAAGATTTGCTGACATTATCAACTCCGGCTTTGATTCAAGGATTTATATCCAGCCGAAAGAATCTCTAAGAAAGGTCGGCGACCAACTAATACCTGAAAAAGAAACTCACGGAACTATATGGGTAGATACATATTTTTGACTCTTTCAATGACCGCACTAATAATTATTCTTTGTATACACATTCGAGGATTTCAAAAAAGGTAAAGCACTTAAACGTCTTCGCTCTCTTAACTAAGTAAAGATATTTGACCTTTCCTCCCCCTTCGTAACACTTCGCCTGCCAGTAGTAAACTCCGTTTTTCTTTTTGAATGAAAAAATTTATATTTGTAAATATTTGTATTTAATGTTTTTTGTAGATTAAATATTTGTCTGTGATTTATCTCTGAGTTTTGGTCAATCAATTTTTATTATTTGTTACATTTAACACGTAACAAATCACTCTATTCTGTATTTAGACACTACATTTATCTCTAATTTCATTAAGATCTTCTTCTTTTGTGTGCAGTGTCCCTTCAGAAAGAAAGTGTTCATAGCTCTTCCCATCTTCCTATCTCTTTAACTCGTAATAGCTTTTGTCTTGTTATTTATAACAAACCCTGCTGTGTCATCCATTTGCTTAAGAACATCAAACATGTCACCAGCTGTTTTCGCCTGTCTGTTTTTCACTCTATCCACCCTATGAGTATCAGATTCTCCGAGCCCTAATTTCTCATTACATTTCCCAATAACTTCAACTGTCTCTTCCTGATTTTATGTATGTTGACTTTTTTTCCATTCTCTAAAACCTCATCGCTTCTCACATGCTCGGTTCATGGTATCCTCAGCATCCTTCTGGAGAACCACATTTTTGTTGCTTCAAGTCTCTCCTTCGTCTTTGAGAAGGTTTTACGGTATTCACTCTCATATAGGATGACAGATATCACGTAACAATTTAGAACTCTTTTCTTTGTTTCCAACGAAATTTTCCTGTCTTACTTGCTTTCCCGACACCTACAATCTTCAAGAATTCAAATGTAAAGTCAATAGTCATCTACTATCTCACTAACTTGCATCCTCCCTCTCTCTCTCTCTCTCTCTCTTTCTCTCTCTCATGCTCCTTTTTTCGTCCACTCTACTCTCATCAGTATTTTCATCCTTCTCTTACCCTCTTCCTGACATCCCCTGTAACCTGTCACTCTTTCTCATAGCTTTCCGCCTATGTAACCCCTTGCTCAACAGTGGCAGTAAAAGGCCTTGCTTGGGGCAACACGATTATGTTTCCAACGAAATTTTCCTGTCTCTAAATATTCTGCTTAGCTTCTGGTATGCGTCTTTGGACATCTTAAGGCGCCTTTAGATATCAGTGTCGCATATTTGTCCTCTGTTAGAACACTTTTCAGGTATTTGAATTTCTGTACTTGCTTGATTTTAGTGCTCCATAGCTAAATCCGCTGCTAAGAATGTCGGTTCTCTGTGCAGGGTCAGGAAGTTTTTCCCGTCTGAAACAATCCTGCACATATATAAATCCACCATCCGCCTGTGCATTGAATACTACTGCCATATCTTGGTCGGGTGATTCTGCTATCCACCTAGAGGTCCTTGAAAAAATCCAACAATGAATCTGTAATGTAATCGATCCCGACTAGGCAGCTCAGATACATTCACTCTCTTACCGGTGCAATGTGGCTTCCCTGTGTCTCTTCTACAAATACTTTCACAGCTTCTGCTCAGATGAAGTTTGGCTCACTGGTAACCCCTATATATGAATTTACTCGAGACACAAGATTAGCAACTAGGACCCACCCTTTTACTTTGAAACCAATAAAATGTAAACTCAAATTCTACTCCACCAGCTTCTTTTCTCGCACTTTCTACCTGTGGAATTCTCTTCCGTTTACTTGCTTTCCCGACACCTACAATCTTCAAGAATTCAAATGTAAAGTCAATAGTCATCTACTATCTCACTAACTTGCATCCTCCCTCTCTCTCTCTCTCTCTCTCTCATGCTATTTTCTTCGTCCACTCTACTCTCATCAGTATTTTCATCCTTCTCTTACCCTCTTCCTGACATCCCCTGTAACCTGTCACTCTTTCTCATAGCTTTCCGCCTGTGTAACCCCTTGCTCAACAGTGGCAGTAAAAGGCCTTGCTTGGGGTAACACGATTATAAAGAAAAAAAAATGTCTCGACATGTCCAAGGCATTTTGGTCTCCTCTTTTTACTGGTGATCATCCTTTCTTTTTGGTTTTTGTTGTTGTTTTTTTCTAGTTTATGGTTAGTCCTTTCTTTTCGCTTTCCGTCGCTTCATTCTGTAGCATGTTTCCTTTCTGTATCTGCTATCAGCAATGTGTCATCCCCATATCTTTATTGGACTGTGACCGACAATTACGAATCCTGGCACTACTTTTAGCTCTCTCTTTTTATGTAAGAGGCAGAAAGGCCATGAATATGATAATAAAGATGAGGACAACAGTTTGAACAATGTCAGTCAATCAGTTAAGTGCCATACGTGATACACACTTGGGCGATCATGTCTCGAAAGAGACATGGCTGACTGGGCAGAAGATTATCCCGCAGTTGCCAGCCAAGGCTATAAAACCCAATTTGTCCTATTATTTAACCCATAGCTATTTGTAAGTAAATGCAAGGAATTCAACTGGAATTCGAACTCGGCTCCCCTATTTCTCGTTCCAAACTGATATCCACTGCACCACAATGCACATCCCGAACAATGTAAATAGTGTAAATAGTTACAATATCTAATCTCAAAAATATAGAAACAGAGTTTTCGCAAATTTTTTTTTGTTTTGTTTTTGTTTTTGTTGCTTTTAGGTTTGCCTTTTATTTTTATTTATTTATTTTTTCTTATGTCAAAACTGGTGAAAAACAGTTTATCACTATTAGAACTACAAGCCGACGGGTTCGAATCTCGTGATAAACGGCAGAAACACCTGACTAGGTATGGCAACAGTATTCAATGCACCGCACCGCACCCATTCTCTCCCTTTGTACATCCTAACTCGTCTACCACCCTCCTCCTGACATTTCCTATACCCAATCGCTCTATGTAGCCCCCTGCGCTATGGTGGCAGTGGAATGCCTTTCTTGGGGTGATATGACTAAAAAAAAAAAATGAATGTAGATTTATTAACGTCCAAGATTGATTTCTACAAGAAAAAAAAATTAAAATCGTTCAACATCAATATTCTTCGGTAGATGCACACATAAATTTTCTTCTTCATCTTCGAAGAAATTTTTTCGGCATTCTCGGTTCTATTGTGACATTAAATAGTAGTTTTTCTTTTCTTACTAAGGATATTTTTCGATCCTTATACATCATGTTCAGTTTCTAAATAAAACCTTTCCTTATTTCTGCAACGCCTTCGGAATTCCATCTTGCACTATGTGCCACTTGTTATTACTCTACCCAGATAACTAAATTCCCGCCCCTACTCGATTTTGACGTTCATTTCTTTTAAAGTGCATATTTCTCACGCCGTTCCCTCTGTTCACCCGTACGTACGTAGAAGTAGAAAAAGCGAGAACGAATAGGTTCTTATGCACGATTTTTTTATTTATTTATGATGTAGATATGGATGGATAGAGGGATAATCTTTAAAAAAATATTCTTATCGGCCGAAGGGCAAATTCAGTATCAGGGAAAAAAAATCACTGAACTAAATTAAAGAAGGCATATAAATGCAGAAAATAATTTTCCCGTCCAGGAAATATAATTGTAAGAAGAACGAGTTCGTCAACTGTCACTTGAAAGCTATGCGCATCGAATATATATATATATATATATATATATATATATATATATATATATATATATATATACACACACACACACACATATATATATATATATATATTTATATATATATGTTGGGGGGTGTAAATATTTTCATATCCTATCACATATGCGGGTGTATTTCCTTAGCCTATTATATATATATATAGTTATATATTTATTTATGTGTAAAAAAAACTTAACGGGAAAAAAAGACATTTTCAACGTCATTTAAGACATGCATTCTTCAATCCCTTATAAACAGAGAATACATATATATATATATATATATATATATATATATATATATATATGCGTGGATGGAAATAATAATAGTTTATTAACACATGTATATACATATGTGTGTGTTTACCATATCTTTAGTACATACATGCATGTGTGTTATAATACCCCACACACATATATGTGTATTAATGCACCATACACACATATACACATGTGTGTGTGTGTGTGTGTACATACAACTCGTAACAGTACGTACATGTCTGTTTGCGTGTGTTTATAGTCTTTGTGTGCGTCTGTGTGTGTCTAAACTTACTGCGGCATTCGTGACATAAGTATAACGGCTCATTTAATGAACTGATTCTTACCTTTGCCCTTTCAACAAGATTGAATTCAATATTTTGGCATGAAAGTTAAATGCAATTTCTTTCCGACTCAAGTATTTTTAACTTCGTTCATACACATTATATGCATTCAGAACAAATGAGAAAAAAAAAGTCAGAACCGCTCTGAAATATTAAAAGCAATATCTCGATGATATAGTGAGGTTACAGTGGATTCGTTGAACCAAGTGCCCACTCTTACCTCTGTCAACCGAGATAGCGTGCCAGAAACAACTTCAAACCGTTCATTGAGCAACTGGTTCGTTTGAATGACACACAGACTTAAAATTATTTTCTGAGAAAAAGAATTTGATTATTGACGTCTTCCCTTGACAACATCTATCAGCAGATAGCCTATGCGACATAAAAAAAAACAGTCATGGAATCATTTGTCCGGCCAGAGATTCCACCGAATTCAACATATTTTTCAATTAATTTGAAAATGGAATTATTCTTTTACAATAGATTAAACAATTTAAAAGAAAGATGTCATAAAGTCATAGAAAGCGATGAGAAATACTTTGGAGGTAGACTAGGGGTGCTATAATTTTATATGAATGAATGAAACAATACTGGGAAAGTTTGGATAAAATAAATTCTATGTTCATTGTCACTTTTGGCATATGAAAACCAATCAAATAATATTAAATTTTGTTTTTTAGTGTTTGGTAAATTTTTGGTTGATTTTTACTGCAAAATTACTCGGGTCTTCAATTTTCAGCCGCGTGTAGGGAATGGGAAACATAAATCAAGGGTAATATGTATGTTTAATTTTTTTTTAATCATTTCAGCCAAGAAAGGCGATAAAGTCACTAAAACACAAGGGAGTCACTGAGTGTGAGATATATATATATATTTACCATTTATTTGTTAGTCACAAGAAGTTCTCTGCTTGATTATGACCCTTTTGGGTTTCCTTTTCTTTTTCACATCTAAAATGTTCCTCAAGACTTAATGGGTCATATTTTTAATCCGACATATTTTGATTATGTGGATATCATATTTGAGTAAACTTTTGTTTTTTTTTAGCGGCGTTTATTTCCTCTTTGTTTGTTCTTTACTAAATTTTCTCGAATGTGCAAGCCGTAGGTGAAATAAACACCGTTTAAAAAACGAAGCGTCTACTCAACTATCATTTCTTTGGAAATGGCTTTCTTTACGTTTCACATACGAAACTAAAGAAATATGAGGCTTTCGAGAAACTAATAAGAGTTTAGCTCAATTATAAAAAACATATAGTTAATAACTTGTTTTGGGGATGCCTAATAGAATGTCAGTTTTTATTATACTGGAAAACTAAAAGCAACATAATAAATACTAGAATACGGAAACCACTAAAAATAACATTTGCACACACATACACACATACATACGTGTATACATACACTACCGGCCATAATTATTAGGCCACCCCAGTTTTTTAAAAGAAATGATGTATTTCATACTATTTTTAGTATTTATTGCCAAATGAAAATAGAATCTGGTTCTTTTGTTATTATTACTTTGCAAAATTTTACAAGGCAAGGAAGCAAAGATGAACTCGTCCGAATCACCCTAAATTGTCTTCATTCTTTCATTGATGAAACGGCAATTTACGTAATTATTAAATATTTATAATATCATTTGATGCATATGTTATTGTGCAGTATTAACAAAAGAACAATTCTATTTTCATTTACAATATTCATTTGGTAATAAATACTAAAAAATAGTATAAAATACATCATTTTCTAAACACTGGGGTGGCCTAATAATTATGACCGGTAGTGTATATATATATAAATCCTACAACCACACACATCTTCTACAGAAAAACAATGTTAGGTATCAATTTACATGCTTGTTTAAAGATTGTATATCTGGTACTAATAATAAATCCACTACATATATTGTGTTCACTACAACCACCCTCTCCCATAGACTTACCTGTCATCTTTCTGATTTTACTTCTATTAAATCACATTTCTTAGAAAAACATAATCATGTACGTAATATTAAACATATATTAGTCGATAGCAGAACAATACTCACACATACACACAATGAAAAGAACCGTTAGATATTAGAGGTCATCTACATTGAATCAAAGCAACCCACACCCAATAAGATCATATTTTGAAGTAGTCACAACACATTACATTGTATCTAGATATATTGTCCTGTTATCAATATTTCGATATTTTACGTGGCATGACATCATAACCGGCATCACTAATTAATGACCTGCGTCTGCTATTCCGTGACCGTTATCGTCGCATGGCAATGTTTTATGTCAACATAACAAGAGATCATATTTGATAATGAATCTTTGCATTCACTTACGCGCAAATACCCTTGGGAAAGGTATTAATCCGTCTATTCCTTCCAGTTATGGGTTAAATAGCAGGATAGATTGGGTTCTATAGCTTTGGTCGGCAACCAGTCTACCGCAGAAAGCAATGGCAACCTACTGCGGGATAATCTTCTGCCCAGTCAATCATGGTTCTTTCGAGACATTGATCACCCAAGCGTGTATCACGTATGGCAATTAACTGACTGAATGTCCTTACAAACACTCTGAAGATGGCTCATGCAAGCTGAAACTTTGATCAAGGACCAGCGTAATAAAAAATATCCAAATCTTTGACAATTTTTGTCTTTATATTGACCAGTAATTAATGCTAAAATACGATGTTTAGAACAGCTCCTGATTAAACATAATGGGCATTCATTGTCTGTTATATTTAACAATATATGTTTAGAAAACTATCTGCGGCCTTAATACACTATATATAGTCATCCGCAGACAGATCTGTTTCGCTGTATCACAGCTCATCAGTACGGGTTAGAAATCCGATTGCTTCTAGCCAAGTGTGAAACCCTACCGAATTGACATGCAAATGGATCTCGATATGTGTAGTCACAAATTTATTCGCCTGAAGAGTCAACTTTAGACCCGAAAGACGTGTAGCGACCCAAATAACATGATGGACACTTAATATATCATACAAAAAGCAAGTAATAATAATAATAATAATAATAATAATAATAATAATAATAGGAAGAATAATAAGCAAAACGTTCACGTCTTCTTGCACTTTATATATATATATATATATATATATATATATATATATATTAAAAAAGGATTAATTCAAAGATGTTTTATATATATATATATATATATATATATATATATATATATATTAAAAAAGGATTAATTCAAAGATGTTTTATATATATATATATATATATATATATATATATATGCGGGGTAGATATAGAAGAATCCAAAAGAGTGTCCGGTACATAAAGTGGTAGGACAACTCTCTAGGAGAACTCTAAATATATATGTATATAAATACATATAGAGCAAATATATGTAAAAATTAAGACAGGCACCTTATTCCATAGTTAAGAGGAAGTTTGGGCCTATTTCAGGTGAACCAGCGTCAGCTTCCGTCTTTATTGCGCTTAACTATGGAATAACGTGCATGTCTTAATTTTTACCTATATTTATATAAGGAGGTAAATAAGTATATAAGTGTGTGTGTGTGTGTGTGTGTGTGTGTGTGTGTGTGTGTGTGTGAGTGTGTACACGTGTATATACGCTAATATATAGATATTAATCAGGTGTAAATGGTACAGTGCAATGTTGTATAACAGCGAAAATGTATATTGATAAATACACATATTATCGTATGTTTTACTCACGACTCTGAGTTTCGTGCATTTCAGCAATATTCTGGCGGTTAACATATCATACTGGCTTATTTTCGACTTAAAATAAGCCAGTATGATATGGTAACCACCTGAAGATTGCTTTATAACTACTTAGAGCAAAACTCGAAGCAAAAACCAAAATAAAACGGCTGAAAATCTGATTTTGATCAGACCCAATAGGATATCGAGGTATTGATTTTCAATATCAGAGTCAAATAAGTTTTTTTTTTAATCATTTCATCCCGAGCAAGGCGGAAACGCCACTGATGTGCAGGGGGCTACATAAATGTAAAAAGAATAATTAGAATAGAGTGAGGAGTACAAACTAGTTAGAAAGGAACAATAGAAAGCTGAGAAAGCAGGTGCGATGACAGATACATAGGTGGAGAGAAAGAGAAGGTTATACGGGGGTGGGGAGAGAGCTAGAGTCCAGTGGTTAGTAGATGAGTATTGACATTGCATTTAAATTTCTGGAGGTTGTAGCCGTCAGGAAAGCAAGAATACGGGAGCGAGTTCCACAGGCGGGAAGTGCGAGAGAAGAAGCTGCAGGAGTAAAATTGTCGTCTGCATTTGGCTAACCTGACTGTGAATGGGTGGGACACAGTTGCCAGTCTGGTTGCACGAGTAAACACCTGTTGAGGAGGCATCAGTGACTTAAGTTCGTTGGAGCAGAAGCTATGAAAGTATTTATAGAACAGACAAAGGGAGGCCACCTTTCGACGATGAGGAAGTGGCTGCAATCGAGCCGCCAGATCAGTACCTATCACATTACAGACTCTCCTTTGGAGCCTGTCAAGAACACTGAGAAGAACAGCAGGGGCACCTGACCATAAATGGCAGCAGTACTCCATGCACGGACGGATGGTTGACTTGTAGATATGCAGGATGGATTCAGGTGGAAAAAACATCCTGGATCGACATAGTGACCCAACCTTCTTAGCAGTAGATTTGGCTATGGATTCAATATAGTGGTTCCATTTGAGGTCTGAGGACAGGGTTAGTCCGAGGAGGCGTAGTGTATTACTCTCCGGGAGAATCGCTTGGTCCATGCTTATGGGAGGCAGGAGAGGTTGCCTGCAATGGTTGACAGACAACAGCTTGGTCTTAGATGAATTGAAGTTGACAAGCCACTTCTTGCCCCAGTTCACCACAGAGTGTAGATCCCGTTCAAGGTCAGCAGCGAGATTATGTCTGTCCGTCACGACAGGTTTCTTACTGGTGCGGGAGTATATTGTAGTGTCATCTGCGTAGATGCATACTTGGGACTTGATCTCATCTGGGAGGTCGTTGATGAAAATAAGGAAGAGCGTCGGGTCCAGAATAGAGCCCTGTGGGACACCAGAATTCGTGCTGTAGGACGAAGAGGCACGCCCATTCAGAACGACCTTCATTTTGCGGTTATTTAAGAAAGATTGGATTAGGTCAAGCAGGCGACCGGTAATACCATAACCGCGTAGTTTGCATAGGAGGCCAGAGTGCCAAACCCTGTCGAAAGCCTTGGAGATGTCCAGAGCAACCGCGCGAGCCTCATCAGACTCATCAAGAGCCTGTAGCATGTACTCCGTTACGGTTGTTAGCAGGTCGGCCGTGGACCTGGCAAAGCGGAATCCATATTGCCTGTCGGAGAACAGTTTGTGGGCGGTGAGATGATGTACTATTTCAGCATTGATTATAGCCTCGAATACTTTCCCGAATATCGGTAGAAGACTGATAGGGCGATAGTTGGATGGGTCCGAGGTTTCACCACAATTCTTAAATACAGGAACGACTGAAGAGAACTTCCAGCATGCAGGAAAGCAGGAAGCAGAAAGGCAGTAGTTAAATAGTTTAGAGAGGACAGGGGAAGTTCAGGAGCACATCTCTTAAGGACTATCACCGGGATTCCATTGTCTCCACACGCCTTATGGAGGTCGAGTTTTGAAATTACTCCGGATACTACTGTCGGGGTAATATATACGTCGTGCAGTTTGGCCTCAGTTCTAATAGAGAAGTCGGGTGGGTGTACTCCGGATGAGTCGAACGTGGAGTTGGATGAGAATCTGTGGGAAAAGCACTCAGCTTTGTCCGCAGATGACGTGGATTAAAGGAGGTATTGAGGATTTCCTATTGTTGAGCACTCGTTTAACAAATCCTCCAATAGTCCTTGGAGCCGAACTTGCGGTCAGCTATGTGCTGTCGCATTCTCTCAGCAAACAACTGTTTGGCGTCATTTAGGGTTCTCTTGCACTCATTGCGAGCAGATATGAACAGGCGCCTATTGTGATCAGTTGACTGTCTCCGGAATAGACGGAAGTAATGGTTCTTGTGGGCAATGGCGGCTGAGCAGGCCGGAGAGAACCACGGATAGGAATGAGGTTTTAAGCAATACTTCCTGGTGGGTATGAAGGCATCAATGCCAGCTTTCACCCATGACGAGACCTCAGAGGCACAGTAATCAACTGATAGATCGAACACTTTTCCCCAAGGGACGTCGCAGAGGAAATCGCGAAAGGCATCCCAGTCAGCTTTTTGGTAGAGGTAGGTAGTCCTATAGGTAGGGGGCTCCTGGGGGAAGTGAGATTGGAAAGAAATACTGAGAGAGACTACAGCGTGGTCGGAGTTGCCGAGAGGGCAAAGCTGCGAGACTTGACAGGCGTCAGGCTCAGAGGTGAAACATATATCTAGTCATTCAAGGATAAACTAACCTAAGTAAGTCCATGAAAACTTATCGTGCCCATCGGGAGTAAAATTGGAGAAAATAAGCCATATTAATGGCTGAATATCGGTTTTTGATCAGATTCGATAGAATATCGGAGGTATCGATTTCCGATATCGGGGAAAAAAGGCGTATGAGAAGATCTATTAATGATTGAGACAAAAAACTATAATTTTACCAAGTTAGATCAAATTCTGCAGCAAGAACCACGATAAAAATGCTGAAATCCTGATCTTGATTTTCGATATCACTGTGTCGGGCCAGGAATTTGTTTCTTATGAGAATCCATCATGCACATATACTAATCTACCATTCGACTGTGCATTGGATACAGTTGTCATATCTGGTCGGGTGCTTCTGATATTTATTTCCAGGTTCTCGACAAAATACAAAGAAAGATCTGCATTGTAAACGGTTCTGACCTGGAATCTCGATTTCAGTCAATTTCTCACCGACGGGATAGGGCTTCCCTCTGTCTTTTTTACAAATATTTGCACGGCTTCTTCTCTTATTTCTCGGGTGTCCCGTCTATACGAACTTACTCCAGCTACTAGATTGGCAAATATGTCCCATCGTTTTACAGTCAAAACAATCAAATGCCACATCTCCCCCCACAGTTTCTTTTTTTTTCTTTTTTTTTTCTGGGAGTTTTCAAACAAATAAATGCTTACAGACTCAAATATAAGACAAAAATATTTAGTGTACAAACTTTTTATTTTTGTTCTTCGACTTAGAGAAACATTATCAAAGAAAAATTGACGCTCTGTCAGGATTCAAACCAGGGTCTCACTAGGCAGGTGAAGCTACCGTTAGATCCAAACGCTTCGGCCGACTAATCTACAAAGAACCAGTCGGTCGGGCAAAGGTGGAATTGTAAGATTATGCGACACATTTCGCCATAAATCTCGCGAATTTTTTCCATATTTGATCTGTTTCCTATCAAAACATAAACAAAGAGAATCTTTTTAATGGATTTTCATAAATACGACAGATTAGCTTTAACGGTACAATTTTGACCAATAAGGGAAAACAGATATAAATGTAATAACCAATATTTACCTATCCCCAAAAGCAAGTTATGGGACCAAGATAAGCAAATTTCAACTCTTGTTTTGTTTATAGACATCCATCCTAATAAAATAAACTTTTAAGCGAAAAAGCTGAATTGGTCAAATGACGCTTCATAAGCTTCTACATTAGTAACAATTTACAAAAGTAAATGCGTAAAGACTGAAATATGAACGACCAATATTTAAATATGCCCAGAGCAAATAAAAGCAGGAGTGGTCCGATTTTAATCAAATTTGATACAATCATAGACAAAGACATAAGAAACGATATTCAGAAGTTTCAATGTTGCAGTTCTTACAATAGTGCAGAAAATCGATAATATATATATATAAAGCAAGATACCGGGTCTGATCCAAATCAGTTTTTCAGCCCTTTTATTTTAGTTTTTGCTTCGGGTTTGGCTCTAAGTAGGTATAATTGTAGTTCTTAGTCTCAGCCATGATACCATTTACTCAGAGGACTTATTTAGCCTTCAAAATTCAGTTTACGACGAAAAAACCTTATTTGATATCGATACCAGGAAATCAAAATTTGACTTACATCCATTCATTTTTATTTCAGTCTACGGTTTCGCTTTAACTGGAAACAACTATTGCTTTCGTACCAACATCCACAAAGTCTGAACTCCAGGACCATGGATTAGTTTTAAAACTGTCATTACACCCGACTAACGCCGGGCTATACTGCTAGTTAACGCATATTTTTCAAAAATATACACACTGTAGCGTTGCCTATTCCAGAACCAAGAAAATGCTTATAGTTTCAAATATAAACCACTCATATTTAGCTATGTATTCAAATCTAAAATCCTAATATTTGCATATAATCTCAAGTATAAACGATTAGTATTTAGCTCTCCCTGAACAATGAAAATACTTATAAAAAAAAAGGAAAATGGTTCATTTTACGATTAAATAACACAACTCTGGTTGCCATAAAATGCACGACCCAAAATTCGATTTACCAACACCATTTTTCGACAATAAGCATTGAATCATCTGTATCTTTAATTTGATTTTGAATCACTACGCGATGACAAATGCATAACTGTACACAAATCGTTGCACGGAGGTAATTTTAGGGAAAAAATGAATTTATAGAATATTTAACAGGCTTTCTTTCTCAGCCATTTCTTTAACTTCCGTTGTCACCATCTTTTATATGGCATTAGGATTATATTTTCTTTCCTGCCCGCAGACATTTTGTTTTTGAGAATTTTTGGCTGCCATATACCCACACGAACACATGCAGACATGTAACTCTATTACGCATACATACATAGAGCTGTCCTTATAAAAGAAACACTCAAATATTTAAATAAAAACAGTCACCACTTCTGCGATTTATGCATAACTCTCCAGCAATGTATTGAGTTATTTCGGTGACTGGTGTGTGTATACACCGCTTATATATAAAAAGCTAAAATTTCCCTTCTCTGATTCCATGCGCCTATGGGTTAGCGACTTCGACTGACACCAAATCGGTCGAGTTTTGATCCCGTCCTGAAGCAAGTGGATGGCTAGCCACACTGATGAGTTGTGACACAGCGAAACAGGCTTGTATGTGGATGACGAATATATATATTTATATATTTGAAATGATTTGTTTGAACATTATTTTTTATCGATACTCGTATTTAAGTAGATATTCTGTTTATAATCAAACAGTATTATATATTTATTTCTACCGGCCTAATTATTTGCGAGAAACTTTTATTACGAAAATATGTGTCATTCGGCAGGATTTTGAAACGTGAAAATTTTTGTGTAGTGATATAATGCTTTTTTATAAACTGTTGTAATAACAAAATTACAATATAAACACGGCCGGCCATAATTATGTGCCTAACCCAGTTTTTTAAAAGAAATTATGTATTTCATACTATTTTTAGTATTTGCTGCCAAGTGGATAATTCTACATGAAAATTGAATGATTCTTTTGTTATTATTACTCTGCAAAATTTTACAAGGCAATGAAGCAAAGATTAACTCGTCCGAATCACCCTAAATTTTCTTCATTCTTTCATTGATGAAACTGCAATATAGATATTATTAAATGTTTATAAATCTATTTGATACACATGTAATTGTGCAATATTAACAACAAACATTCTATTTTCATTTACAATTATTCACTTGGCAATAAATACTAAAAATATTATGTGATACATCAAATTTTAAAACAATGGGGAGGCCTAATCGGTAGTGTATATATATATATATATATATATATATATATATATATATATATGTATATCCAAGTGAATAAGGATCAAAGAAAATTTTAACGTTCAAAACATTAATTTCAAACAGTGCTCAATATAAAAATAGAGCTATGAATATTTATTACAAATTATAGTTTAGTATTGTATTGTACATGTTCTAAACTATAATTTATAATATATATATATATATATATATATAATTGTTTGGACAAAATAATTGAAACACCTAATACTATAATAGCATAATAAGGAAAATTTGATTAAATTGTCAAAAGCTTGTCTATTTTTATGTTCTGTTGATTTAATATTAGTAGTACTTCATGTTTTTGTTACACTGTTGTTTTTAACAGATATTATTTATAAACTTATTAAAATAAACAGCTTAAGAATTTTAAAGAATCAACTTCACATCCTGTCTAATGGCCATAAAATCTGCATTCTCTTGTGATGTGTGTCATTTTTAAAAACACTCACGAACACGCTCTGTTCTCCTTATTTAGAATGTATCTGTTGTAGTTATGGAATTGTTTGCAAACCAGCCTTTCAGTTTAAGAAAATTGACCGGGAATTGATAGAAATTGAAGATGACATTAAATGTTATATCCTCTTTAATATGTTGTTGTTATATTCGCAAGAAATTTTGTTGACTGCTGTTTAGATAATTTTTTATGCAGACAGTCACGAGAATGTGAAGTTGTTGTAGTATAATATATTGATATTGTCAACAAGAATTTTCCTGTATTGTAGAGGAGGACAGGAATGTATTTTTAGATTTTGTGCAATCGAACATGTATCCGACAAATGAAGTGTAAGACGTCTTGATAATGATGTGGTCGTCAAGGCAAAATATGTAAACAATATATCTATACTATTCAATGAAACACTGAAAATATATTCAATAAAAATATGCTGCTTCTGTGTGTGTGTGTGTGTGTGTGTGTGTGTGTGTGTGTGTGTGTGTGTGTGTGTGTGTAATGTAATTCTGAACTGTCAAATTTATCTTCACTCACTTTCTCACACACATGATGTGGCTTCCCTTTGTTATGGCAACTGCTTTAACGAACTTTTCTCCTTGTGTCTCGACTGCATGAATTTACTAGATTGGTAGCTAGGTAGTTTTACGATCGAACTAGTTAGATCTTCCGTCTCAATTGTTCTAATAGTTTATTTACTCGCACTTCTCGCCTATGGAACTCCCTTCCGACATCTTGTTTCTGTGCCACCTACAATCTTTAAAATTTACATGCAGCATCAATCGCAATCTTCTGTCTTCCTGAAGCCGGTCCCTTTATTCTCCTTTTCCTCATTAAAGCTGCCTCACGCTCTGAAACGTTTAAATAGACACACACACACACACACACACACATACATATATATATATATATATATATATATATATATATATATATAAAATACAAAAACATATATGCGTGTTTTAAACATATATATATATGATTATATTTATATATATATATGCGTGTGTGTGTGTGCTTTATATATATATAAAACACACACATATATATATATGCATGTTATATATACGACGTGTTATATATATATATATATTGTATGTAAGCTATATTAATTCAAAATAAAAATATATATATATATATATATATATATATATATATATATATATATATATATATATATATATATATATATATATATATATATATATATATATATATATATGCGCTGATGGCTTAGGGAGTAGAGACTCCGACTGACACCAAATCGGTCGAGTTTCGATCCCGGCCAAAAGCAAGTGGATATGCCTAGCCACACTGATGAGATGTGATACAGCGAAACAGGCTTGTATGTGGATGACTAATATATTATGCTCTCATTACGATTGAGCTCTCTGAAGAAAATTTTAAAAACAGTTTCCACTTCGGCTATAATGCGTGACTCTTCAGAAATGAATTGAGTTCTCTCGGTGACTGGCGTCTGTATACACTTCTTACATACAAGACGTTAAAATTTCCCTACTCTGACCCCATGCGCCGATGGCTTAGGGAGTAGAGACTCCCACTGACACCAAATCGCTCGAGTTTCGATCCCGGCCAGAAGCAAATGTATATGTTTAGCTACTCTGATGAGCTGATATACAGCGACACAGGCTTGTATGTGGATGACTAATATATATATAATTATTTAGTTTTTGGGCATAATTAAATTAAACCAGTGCACAGTTGTATTAAAAATTATATTGTAGAACTTTTTGAATATTTTTCAGTTGTAAACGAGTTATTACGCAACCCACGTTTCTATACGTTCGGTGTCTTCAGGCAATTTACAATAATGTAATATATATATTAGTCATCCACATACAAGAATGTTACGCTGTATCACAGCTCATCAGTGTGGATAGACACATCCACTTGCTTCTGGCCGAGATCGAAACTCGACCTATTTGACGTCGGTCGGAGAGGGTATTCTTGGACTAACACTTTCCGCCGACATTAAGTGGAAATATTCTATTGAATCAATTGCTAGGTTTGCTACTAAGAAAGTTGGTTCCCTGTGTCGTGCTAGACAATTTTTCTCACCTGAATCTATCTCCAGAAGTTTGGCTCATTGCGCCTTCTAGGACTAACACTTTCTGCCGACATTAAGTGGAAATATTATATCCAATCAGTTGCTAGGTCTTCTGCTAGGTAATTAGTACTGTATCACGATAGACAATTTCTCTCTCCAGAATCTTTCTTACATATTACCAAATCAACAATTCGTACATGCTTTGACTATTGCTGCCACATATGGTCTGCTCCTCCTGATATATATTTAGAGATCTTTGAAAAAATCTAAAGAAGCATCTGCAATGTTATTTGTTCTGATCTGGCATCTCGGCTTCAATCACTTTTAGTTACTTTAATCTAGCTTCCCTATGACTTTTTCTTTTAATGCATTCATGGTTAATGACCAGATGAACTCTTCTATATAGCAGGGGTCGGCAACCAACGGCACGCGTGCCACACGTGGCACGCCAAGTTATAGACGTAAGATAATAATTATATATATATATATATATATATATATATATACTAGCAGTATAGCCCGGCGTAATGAAAGCTTTCAAACTAATCCATGGTCCTGGAGATCAGACTCTTTCGAGGTTGGCACGAAAGACTAAAAAGCAATAGTTGTTTCCAGTTAAAGTCAAACCGGAGACTGAAAGAAAAATGAATGAATGTATGTCAAATCTTGATTTCCTGGTATCGATATCAAATAAGTTTTTTAGTCGTAAACTGAATATTGAAGGCTAAATAAGTCCTCTGAGTAAATGGTATCATGACTGAGAATAAGAACTACAATTATACCTAATTAGAGCCAAGCCCGAAGCAAAAACTAAAATAAAAGGGCTAAAAAAATACAGACATACAGGCAGATAAACAGACACACGCACAAACATCTTGCCTTTTATATATATATATATATATATATATATATATATATATATTATCGATTTTCTTCACTATTGTAAGATCTGCAACCTAGAAACTTCTGAATATCGTTTCTTATGTCTTTGTCTATGAGTGTATCAAATTTGATTAAAATCGGACCACTCCTTCTATAACCCGATTTTTTTTACTGTCGATTTTCGATATATATCGGGGGTACCACGACACAAAACCTAGCTAAGAACACTCGCAGACGCTAATAGTACAACTGTGTAAATTTTAAAGAAAATCGATTCAGCCGTTTCGGTTTCGGAGTCTATAGATAACGGACACACACACACACAGACACACACACACACAGACAGATAGAGAGAGAGAGAGTGAGAGAGCGAGAGAGAGAGAAAGAGTACTAGGAATGCTGGTGGTAAAAATCAAACAGTGCTCAATGTGAAATAACAGCGCTAAAATATTTGCTAAGAATCATATTATATGTTTATTCCTTAACGTTCGATACTAATGGGAGTTTTTGGTCTATAAATAAAGACATGCAAGGAGGAAGCGTTTTAACTTGAACCTGAGGATTACTATATGCGTGTAAGCTTGAATTGGATCGAACGGTGAGGAATAGATTTGCAATTATTCTCAGATTAAAATACACATACACATATGTTGCAATGATTGTGGGTATATATATATATATATATATATATATATATATATATATATATATATATATATATCCGAGTGAATAAGGAACGAAGAAAAAAATTTTTCACAACGTCCAAAACATTAATTTAAAACAGTGCTCGATATATAATATAGAGCTACGAATATTTATTATAAATTATATTTTAGAACATGTACAATTTTTTTATATATCCACTACAAATCGTACATTGTTTCAACATTGAAACTACAATGTCTCATCAGGTGGTCTCGACAGGAATGGGAAGCCTCTTTTCTTATATTTGGTGAATTCTGTGTGGGATGTTGGTGGGGGTTAGTGATAAGGGAATAAGTCTTGTGAATTGTCCGTTTGAATTTTGAAGAAAGTGGTGTGGGTAGTGAATATAGTTGATTAATGAGTGTCTAGGAGTTTTATACAAAATTAGATTAATTATAAAAACTGTGCTTACGTACAAAAATATTCTATAGTTGTACAAATAAGCGGTAAGTTCAATCCTATCCCTCCCCACCCCTTACACCTCCCTACTCTGCTCCTCTAAGAAATCCAAAGGATAAAGTCTAGTCGCAAGATCATAAAAACTTACATCCTATCTGCTAATGTTAAATCTGTCTACAAAATTGCATCACACTTATTAATCATCTATGTTCACTACCCACACCACTTTCTTCAAAATTCGAACTGACAATTCACAAGACTTATTCCCTTATCACTACCCCCACCAACATCCCACACAAATATAAAAAAGAGGCTTTCCATTCCTGTCCACACCACCTGATGAGACATTGTAGTTTCAATGTCGAAACAAATGTACGATCTGTAGCGGATATATAAAAAAAATTTGTACATGTTCTAAAATATAATATAATATATATATATATATATATATATATATATATATATATAAATTTATATATATAAATTTATATATATATATATATATATATATATATATGTCAGCTCTATCACTGATATTAAGTACAACGCATATATAGTATATAAATAATATAATATATATAACAAATTGCATATATATATTGATATTTATAATTATATACATACACTTGTTTCGCTGTATCACAGCTCATCAGTACGGTTAGACATCCGATTCTACTTCTGAGTTATAGGCGCTCGGTAGATGAAGGCAGACGTTTAGCGTGTGATATATCATATAAACATACGCCAGTAGCTAAGAGTGTTCTAATTCATTACTGAATGAACGATGCGTAGATGCTAGAGTAGCTGCTATTTTTTTTAAAGTTAGCCATTCTTCCAGAGTCCTCAATATACACTACCGGCCATAATTATTAGGCCACCCAAGTTTTTTAAAAGAAATGATTTAATACTATTTTTAGTATTTATTGCCAAGTTGATAATTCTAAATGAAAATGGAATGGTTGTTTTGTTATTATTACTTTGCAAAATTTTACAATGAAAGTAAGCAAAGATGAACTTGTCCAAATTACTCAAAATTTTCTTCATTCTTACATTGATGAAACTATGTAATTATTAAATATTTATAAATTCATTTGATGCACATGTTATTGTGCAATATTAACAAAAAACATTCTATTTTCATTTACAATTATTCACTTGGCAATAAATACTAAAAATAGTATGAAATATATATAATTTTTAAAACACTTGGGTGGCCTAATAATAATACTGGCCGGCAGTGTATATATATATATATATATATATAGTCATCCGCAGACAGATCTGTTTCGCTGTATCACAGCTCATCAGTACGGTTAGACTCCGATTGCTTTTAACCCAGGATTGAAACCCGACCGGATTGGCGTCAGTCGGCGATACTACCTCTGGGCTATGGGGGCACGGTAGAAGAATGCAGATTTTTAGCATGTATATTATCATTATACACGCCTAATAACCAGAGTGCTCTAATTTATTAGTGAATGAGCGATGCGATATATATAAATATAAGTTTTTAATTCTCTGTTCGTTCTTAGCCGCCATCTGGGCGGGCACTTCGGCGTGTTGTAATGTTTAGCAAGCTCATCTCGCTAGATCAATTACGATTGAATAGTGAGTTCGATCCTGACAGGATGCGGGATACTTTTGACATTGTCACACATTCAAGCTACGACTGAGATTGTAAAATGTTCCAGAATGTCACAAATAAGATTAATATATACATATATTTTACGAAATTGATTAACATCGTCATATTTTTAATTCATTTTTTTACACATTATTTTTAAGGGATACTTGTATCTGAGTAGATACTCCCGCTTTTTTATTAATTTCACATAATTTTATTTCATAGTTTTTATAATTAAACAGTATATTTATCTATTGAATGCTGTTGTCATATCTAGTCGATCGCCCTCGTCATGCATCTCAGGGTTCTCGAGAGGCTCCAAAGGAAAATCTGTAGCGTGATCTGTCCCGACCTGGCAGCTTGACTCAAGCCACTTTCACACCGGCTGGATGTGGCTTCCATCTGTCTATTCTATAAATATTTTCATAGCTTTTACTCCGACGCGCTTAGCTCGTTGATTCCCTCTCCACAAGAATTTAGGGTGCTGGATACTTTTGACATTGTCACACATCTAAGCTCCGCTTCAAAACCACTGTTCTTCAAAAAGAGTAGTATAATGTTCAGGAATTACACATTTCTCACCGGCGTAATGTGGCTTCCCTCTGTCTCTTCTACAAATACTTTCACGGTTTCTGCTCCGATGAACTTAGCTCACTGGTGCCCCCATGTATGAATTTACTCGAGCCACAACATTAGCAACTAGGTCCCACCATTTTTCTGTGAAACCAATAAATTGTAAACGCAAATTCTACTCCCTCAGCTTCTTTTCTCGCACTTCCCGCCTGTGGAATTCATTTCCGTTTACTTGCTTCCCCGACAGCTACAATCTCCAAGAATTTAAATGTAAAGTTAATACCCATCTCGTATCTCACTAACCTGCATCCTCTCTCTCTCTCTTTCTCTCTCATGCTCCTTTCTCCGTTCACTCCACTCATCAGTGTTCTCATCCTTCTCTTACCCACTTCCTGACACCCCCTATAACCTGTCACTCTTTCTCAGAACTTTAATTCTATGCACCAAGGTGCAAAACAGTGGCAGTAAAATGGGTTGTTTGGAGCGATATGATTGAAAAAAAAACATGTAAAGTCAATAGTCATCTCCTATATCATTAACCTGTATCCTCCCTCTCATGTTCCCTTCTCCGTTCACTCCACTCTTATCAGTATTCTCATCCTTCTCTTACCCACTTCCTTACAACCCATATAACCTGTCACTCTTTCTCATAACTTTCCTTCTATGCAACACCGTGCAAAACAGTGGCAGTAAAATGCCTTGTTTGTAGCGATATGATTTTAAAAAAAACATGTTAAGTCAATAGTCATCTCCTATATCACTAACCTGTATCCTCCCTCTCATGCTCCCTTCTCCGTCTACTCCACTCTCATCAGTAATCTCAGCCTTCTCTTACCCACTTCCGGACACCCCTTATAACCTGTCACTCTTTCTCATAACTTTCCTGCCAAACAGTGGTAGTAAAATGCCTTGCTTGGGGCGATATGATTATTAAAAAAAAATAAGATTAATATGTAACATTTGATTTTTTATGGAATACTTTTCTGTTGTAATCTCATGGTTATCTACAACAACATTTTCGTCTACATTCGCAATATGAAAAAATAATCATCGACAACATAACAATCCTTCACCAAGAAAACAACAAATACAAACTACAGATCCTTGACGTAATACTCATTAAAGAACTTAAGCAGTCAACTAATAGAATTAGCTACAAATACTGTATCTTCTTCTTCATGTGCCGTAGGCGATCATGGACTTCCACTTGGCTCTGTCTCTTGTCGTCCGCAATAATTTTTCTCGTGGTATCTCTTCTAAGCCCCGCTCCGCCAACCATTTGCTCAGACCTAACAAGTACATCTCACGCTGCTTTCCCCTGTCTCTCCTTAGGACCTGTGAGTATTAAGTTATCCAGGACCTCTTTCCTCATTACGTGTTCCAGGAACCTTATTTCTCTCTTCCTGATGTTAAGTATGAGTTTTCTTCTCGTTTGCATCCTTTCCAACACCTCATCGTTGCACACGTGCTCTGTCCATGGTATCCTGTGCATCCTTCTGTAAAATCACATTTAGGCTGCCTCTCCTTACTTTTTGATGAGATCGTCCAGCATTCTCTTCCACACAGAAGGACAGATATCACATAGCAATCTAGCACTTTTTCCTTTGTTTCTAATGAGATTTTCCCGTCTTTCAATACTATGTTTAGCTTCTGAAATGCGTCTTTGAATCTCCACGTCGCACTTTCCATCATCTGTCAAAACACATCCAAGTTATTTGAATTTTTTTACTTGTTTTATTTTAGTTTCTCTGACTTGTAGTAGTCATATTGGGCTTCACTTTCTACTGATGACCATACATTTTCTTAAGGATTATTCTCAGTTCTTTCTTTTCACTTTCTTTTGCTAACTTCTGTAGAAGGTCCTGTATTTTCTTTTCCGTGTCTGCTATCAGCACTGTGTCATATGCGTATATGATATTGTTGAAATTGTGGCTGCCAATGACGAATGCTGGCAAGGATTTTATATGTTCTAAAATGTTTATAAAAAGAACAGTTTCTGTCATGCTTTAATATGCGCATAACCGTGTTATTAACCATTGCCTGACGAAATACAGTTCATAGTATTGAAACATTAAAGCTTTTGTATAAAGTTGTTAAATGCTTTATTATAATGATGTAAAATGCTTTATTATAATCACCGTTTCTCGTATGATCACCAAAGCTAAGCAGCGTCGAGCTTAGTCAGTATCTAGATGAGTGACCGTTTGGGAACTTCAGGTGTGGTCAACTTGTAAGTACAGATAGTGTAATAGATAAGCTCGAAGTTGGAAAATAGAAGAGTCGTGTTCCAGTTGTGTTCGGTATATATTCACACATGCCTTTTTAGAAAAGCATGAATCCAACGATTCTCTTTCTTTCGGCTTACTAGAAGGACATTATCGTTAAAAATTCTTACTATCTAAAAAATATTTTCTTCCTGTAAGTGGTTGATAAATTATTAATTCAAGTTTTTGGTTAGTAATATCACTTCACCTCCGGTTGGAGTTTTAAGTTTGTAGCAACTCGAACTGACTTCGTCTCACTTCACACCGAAACTTCGCGGAAACTGCCGAAAAGCTGTCTTTGAGTATGTCGAATGGCTGGCAGCGGCGGTGATTCGAATTCCTGGAACTGGAACTGGATTACTGTCTGACTTTAACTCTGTTTGGCTGTCGGTTTCAAAACTTTGTCTGCCAAATCACTTCTTGTCTGTCTTTAATTCTGATTGGCTGTTTCAGAACATTGTCTCCAAAATCACTTCCTGTCTGTCTTTAACTATGGTTGGCTGGAACTGTTTAACTTTAACTCTTTTCGGTCGGTACACGGCAGGCTTATCTACGGTTGGCACCCATTGGTGTGGCAATTATCTCTGTCTTGTTACATCTTCTTGGGTGTGTTCATGCAAATCCTATCCTCAGTGGTTTTCTTTCTCGTGCATCCAATGAAATCACTCTCTCTCTCTCGCTCCCACCTTCGGGCGGAGTTATTACATGACGTCAAATTCCTTGCCTTCTTCTCTTTTAGCCAATTAGGGGCTTTTTTCCTCATCCGCCTGGGTGGAACTACCATATGATGTCAATTCTTTCTATCTTCTTCTATTCACTTCAACCAATCAGATATTTTCTCTTTACCTATTTTGAGTAGAGATATTACATGATGTCAACTATTTTCTCAGGGAAACTCCAATTTAGTCATTCTCATAATTAATTAATTGTCCTTTTCTCTGCGTCAACAAATCAACTTAACCTTTGCACTTGACTGAATTCCCCAATCTACCAAAATTTATCTCTTTTCACTTTGTCTATAGTTTGCAATACGTCGAGCCTAACCCTTTTGATCTTTCTATCTCCCACAGGTGTGTTGTGCTTCGCATTTCGCTAGAATAAGGAAAAATAGAATTTTTAGTCTATTGCTTTATGATCCACAGACAGCATCAGGGGGAGATGTATTCAAAAGTGTCCATTGGCACTTTGACCCCCATTCATGTCAGCTAGCGGGAAATTTAGTTTTGGAAAAAAAATTCAAAATTCCATAATCACTTTCTGCAGCTGGGAATTGATTAATAATGTCTCTCTTTTAGCGAAGTGAATTTTTACACTTGACCTCGCCATCTGTATAGAAAACAAAAACTTTTCCCAGTTATGTCTTGTTCGTACACAATACCATTTCTTTTAACAACTTTTGCCTGACCCCTGTGACCTCGAATAGCTTCCCTGCTTTATTCTAAATGAACTAATTTCTGATTCGTGTTTATTTTTACTCCCTGTGCAATCTTTTTAGGGAAGTGAATCTTAATTAAAAAAATTTCGTCTTTTTTCCTCTGTTCATATTGGAACAGAATAAATTTTTCCTAATTGATTCTTATCTACCTGTAATAATTAATAATAATAAAACTAACATAATTCTTCCGTTCACGCCATGTTAAACATGGTTACAATTGTTTCTTTATTTCATTGCCTAATCTTTTTCCGAAATTAATCTTTATTTCTTTCTTTTAATTTTTCTTTTCTTCTTTTAACTTTTCTTTCTTGCCTTCAGTCTGTTTTCTTTCTATACTTCTTCCTTTCCTTCTTTCTTTCTTTCTTTTTATGTTTTCTTTACTTTTTCTTACTTCTTTTTTCTCTCTTTCTATATTCTTACTTTCCTTTTCCTTCTTTCTTTCTTTCTATTTTCTTTATTTCTTTTTTTCCTTCCTTCCTTCCTTCCTTCCTTCCTTCCTTCCTTCCTTCTTTCTTTCTTTTTCCTATTTTTCTTTCTATTTTTCTATTCTTTTTTCTTTCTTACTTTTCTTTCTTTCTTTCCTTCTTTCTTTTCTTTTTTATTTTCTTTCTATCCCCCTTTTTACTTCCTTCTTTTTTATTTCTTTCTTTTTCTCTAGAATCTTTCTTTCCTTCTTTCTATTTTCCTTTTTTCTGTTTTCTTTCTTTCTTTTTAATCTACATTTTTTCTTTCTTACCTTTTTTTCTTTCTCTCTTTCATTCATTACTTTGCATCATATTTTCCAATTTTTTCTTTACTTTTCACTTTGCTTAATTTCTTTCGTCTTTGTTTCGAACCGTCTTTCATTCAGTTTCTTTCCCAACATTCCCTTCACATTCTTCTCCCATTCTTGGCACACCTTTTCATTTCAATAATCTTCCTACTATTCTCGTCCTTCATCAATTTCGAAACTTTCCCCCCCAGCATTTCTTTCCAATTTTTTTTTGCAAAGCAGGCCTTACCTCTCTCCGGTGTATGGGTTTAAAAATGCTAATCACCTTGGTTAAAAATACGAAAGAATAAAAGAAGCCTCCTCCTTCTTCGAATTATTTAGTTTTATGTGCGTACGCGCGTGCGTATAAGAGTACTTTGAAGATGTAGAAGGTAATGTACGTTTGTAAGCCCCATACGTGACCTTGGAAAACTTATTTGTTTAGATACGATCCGCTTCTTAAATTATATTCCTAACCAAACACACACGGGCATGCGTGTGTGCGTGCGTGCGTGTATATATATATATATATATATATATATATATATATATATATATATATATATATATACATGTATTTGTGTATTTAGGCAGCAAATTTTCTTTTAGACATGTCAGATTAAATAAATTGCAAACATTGTGTCTGCTTATTTTTAATAAAATCCTTTCATACTCACGGATAATCTTTCGCGTATTATAATTGAAAGATGTAAAAAATGAGCTGTAACATTGGCAGATGATTTTATTATTTAGTTCTCGTTATTCCCAGGTATTTTCAATTTCCTTCTGAGATCATTTTCAGCGGTGTGAGTTGTGGTATCAAGAAATAACCGCAAAACTGTGTTGCTAAAAATCACAGAAAATTTTTTCTTGTTTCAAACGGTTGAAAATTGCTTAGCCTTTATTAGAACCTGAAACATAGTCATAGTTATATGTAATGTCATAGTTATATGTAATGTCATAGTTATATGTAATGTCATAGTTATATGTTGTAATGTCATAGTTATGCACGTGTTAAAGTATGAAAAAACTGTTCTTTTACAAACATTTTAGAAACTTACTGCAGTATTCATAACCGATTCTATTAATTGACGGCTTAATTTTTTTAATGAATATTGCCTCGATAATCTGTAGTTTGCTTTTATTATTATTATTTTTTTTTTTTTGTGTAGGATAGTTGTGTTATCAATCATTATTTTTTTATATTGTGAATATTATTGTAGATGTCTAAAACAGACGAATGGTCCGACATATGTAATGTAAGACGTTTTGTTAATGTAGTTGTTGTAAATCCAGCATATATGTTTGTTTTGTTTATGTTTGTTTTGTTTATGTTTGTTTCGGTTTGTTTGTTTGCTTGTTTGTTTGTTTTGTTTTTTTGTTTTTTTGTCAGAGATACAATCTCCCAAGAAACATTTGAATTGATATATAATGTTGATTTCACGTAATACACCAGTTGGTATGGAGGAGTTATTACTGATAATGAAATTAGTAGTATTGTATTTTTTATTATATATTATAAATTTTAATTTTTCATTAGGATCAACGGGAGATATATTAGTACGAAATATATATATATATATATATATATATATATATAGTATTGTGTATTTAGGTAGCAATCCACATTTTATACAAATTTCGTTAAAATGACAAACATGCTATGGTTGAGGTTTTCGTAGAGTTTTTCATGTGAATTTTTTCTTTCCGAACATAGATTATATACAATTTGTCATAATGTTTTATTTTTCCATGTGCTTTCGGCAATACTTATAGCCATTATCAAGTTAAAAATAAAATAAAATTCATCCTTAATAATAACTAAAATGACCACGTGATATGACATTAGTGGTAATAGTGTCTTCATCTATCTAATGCCTTACCATTATATGGGAAGTTATATCTTCCGCACCGTATATATATATATATATATATATATATTCAGTTGGATTAATGTGAGTTTGTGACCCTGGGTTTCACGATCGCGAAGTCGTGAAACTCAGGGTCACAAACTCACATTAATTCAACTGATATTGAGCGGCTTCAAATAAGTACCGCGCATATATAATATATAAATAATATATATAACAAATTGTGTGTATATATATATATATATACATATATATATATATATATAAGTTTATATACATACACATTTTACACGCACAAACACACACACACACACCTATATATATATATATATATATATATATATATTCAGTGACACGCATAAGTATTGGATACATGTTATTTTCTGTTATAACTCTACTTTATGTTCACCATTTTGCCTGATATTTGGTAAGTAATATCTCGTAAAGTTGTTTTAGTTATATGTGGAAAGAAAATTAAAAACTCATGGTTGAGTCCAATTTTTTTATCAAAGTTCAAAATTAACCTTTGCAAAAATATTGGATTCATCAATTTAATATTTTGTTGCGTAGCCTCTGTTTTGTTTCACTGCTTCCAGTTGCTTTCTATAGTTGACCACAAGTTTTACACACTGATCCACAGTTACTTTACCCCATTCGTCCTGGCATAATTCCTCTAATTGCTTGATATTTTGTGAATTCCGCTTATGAACTTTAACCTTCAAAGTATTCCACAAATTCTCAATTGGATTCAAGTCAGGAAACTGACTTGGCCAATTGATACTAATGCCATGATTTTCAAACTATTCCTTTGTAAGTTTTGCGGTATGTTTGGGATCATTGTCGTGTTGAAGCATGACATTCCGACCATGTCCTAAAGAAATTGCAGATTTCTGAAGGTTCTTTTCTAGAATCTCCCTGTAAATGCTACCATTCGTTCTATCATGGATAACTTGAAACTCACCAGTGCCCTTGGATGAAAAGCATCCCACATATCATAATGGAACCACGCCCAAACTTAACTGAGGGGATGGTATTGTGCTTGTTGCAGGCAGTACCATTTTTTAGCCAAACACTTGTCGCTGTGTTCCTTCCGAATAGTTACACTTTCATTTCATCCGACCAGATTACTTTTTCCCAAAACTGCATATGTTTCTTTTCATAACTTTCGACAAATTTTAATCGGTTTTTGACATGTTTGGTTTTCAGTAAAGGCAATTTTCTTGGTGATCTTGAATGAAAGCTTATACGATATAGAGCTTTGCAAATGGTATCCTTACTGACATTAATTTCAGCACTCTCAAGATCAGTTTTAATTTCAGAACGAGTAATGAAGGGTTTTTTTTTTGCACATTTCTGCTGATCCACCTTGAAGTTCTCTCATTTATTTTTCTCGGTCTTCCATTTCTTGGAAGGTTTGCTGTACCGTCGCCATACTTCTTATATTTTCTGATGATATTTCCTACAGTATTTAGTGCTAGATTCATTTCTTTGCTAATTTATTGGTAACCTTGTCCTCCTGTGTGGCGTTCAATGATTCTATCTCGCATATTTTTAGATAATTCTTTAGTTTTTGCCATTTTTTAATCCATGAATTGCAGAATGTACATCAAAGAATCAGATGATTAGTAGCACTATCGTGTAAACAATTGTGTGTTACTCTGAAGGGCCAGAGATAACATTCCAATACTATGGAAAATTTGAATATTTAAAGCCTTTTAAAATAAAAAGTTTCGACTAGAAATTTGAAAAAAGTGTCATGTATCCAATACTTTTGCATAGAGTAATTTTGAACTTTGATAAAAAAAATGGATTCAACCATGAGTTTTTAATTTTTTTTCCAAATACAACTAAAACAACTTTACGAGATATTACTTCCCAAATATCAGGCAAAATGCCAAACATAAACTAGAGTTATAGCAGAAAATAACATGTATCCAATACTTATGCGTGTCACTATATATATATATATATATATATATATATATATATATATATAATAGATTTATAAAATGCCACGGTAGAGGTCATCGGTGATGCTACCCTGGCTTCATTACGAATTTCGAGAATTGCAACAACAGATGCCTTCTGCCAGGTACCCCGACCTGTTAACGGGTCGCCTCTCCGCGTAATTCGCTCCATTATGCAAGAACATAATTGTATCGGGAGGTAGATATTACTTTATAATGGCACTGAGATTTACCTTAGCCAATAAGATTTTTGCTTGTTTTTTGTCTACACGTTTAAAATGTCAAGTGAGAATTGCGTGTGTCTTTTTCTCTTTCGTCTTTCCTGCTCATGCGCCAACGTTATGATAAATCCTTTACATTATGTTCACAGGGAGATCATATAAACTCCAATGATCCGTTGGCTTCGGGGGTTCACAAGCTAATTAATGATAACTATCTAGATAAATGTGTGTGTGTGTGTGTTTCTCCAGTGAAGATAAACACACACACACACACACACACACACACACACACACACACACACACACACACACACACACACACAGAGGCAGCATATTTTTATTGAATATATTTTTAAAGTTTCATTGAATAATATAGATATATTGTTTACATATTTTGCCTTGATGACCACAGCATTATCAAGACGTCTTACACTTCATTTGTCAGATACATGTTCTACTGCCCAAAATCTCAAAATACATTCCTGTCCGCCGCCACAATCCAGGAAAATAAAATACCTATTCACAACATATACTATACTACGAAAAAAATAAACAAAAACTTCACATTCTCGTCACCGTCTCCATCAAAATTATCCAAACAGCAGTCAACAAAATTCATTGCGAATATAACAACAACATATTAAAGAGGATATAACATTTAATGTCATCTTCAATTTCTATCGATTCCCGGTCAATTTTCTTAAACTGAAAAGCTTGTTTGCAAACAATTCTATAACTACAACAGATAAATCTAAACCTATTTATAAATGGAAGTTTGTGTGTTTCTATGTGTGTGTGTGTATGTGTGTCTGTGTGTGTGTGTGTGTGTGTGTGTGTGTGTGTGTGTGTCCGTTATCTATAGTCACCGAAACGGCTGAACCAATTTTCTTGAAAATTTACACAGTTGTACTGTAAGCGTCTGCGAGTGTTCTTAGCTAGGGTTTGTGTCGAGTTACCCCCGATAAATATCGAAAATCGATAATCGAAAAAATCGGGTTATAGAAGGAGTGGTCCGATTTTAATCAAATTTGATACACTCATAGACAAAGACATAAGAAACGATATTCAGAAGTTTCAAGGTTGCAGTTCTTACAATGGTGGAGAAAATCGATAATATATATATATAAAACCCAAAATGTTTGTGTGTGTGTGTCTGTTTATCTGTTTATATGTCTGTATTTTTTTCAGCCCTTTTATTTTAGTTTTTACGTCCATGCATTCACTTAATAACCTGTGAGTCAAGAAAAAAATTAACTTGAGCAAATAAATGCTTACCCGCAGATCTTTTTTGACGGAAAGTCCGCACCAAAAAGGGATATGTTCATGAGAAGATAATATCAACTCAGATGATATTAAATCCATTGGCTTCGAGGGTTCTCAAGCGAATGCCAGCTTGAAAAACGTTGCCATCCAGTGAAGAGAAACACACACACACACACACACACACACACACACATATACATATATATATATATATATATATATATATATATATATATATATATATAATTATACAGTTATGAATTGATTGTACATTGCGACACAGAAGTTTCTATGTTTCGAGATAGATTCTCATCATCAGGCAATATTACTGTTGGTTGTGCAGATTTACATTCAAATGACAAGAACTTTGGTTTGCTGTGTATGTATGTGGGAAGATATAAAAATTTACATGTGTGTTTCTTTTGGCTAATCAGAGTGGAGATTCATTTTGGGATTTGGCCCCAAATAATATATACTAACCAACTTTTTCTCTTTTTTTCTTTTGTCGCAATGTACAATCAATTCAGAACTGTATAATTATATTAAGCTCTATAATCCTCATTATATTGAGCCACTGTTCATAATAACATAAATGTCAAAGCACTCAAAATAAAAAAAAGACTTGAGTCCTCTTTACCTGGAATTATATATATATATATATATATATATATATATATATATATACTGTAATGGTTGTTACAATGTTTTTAAATTCATAGTATCATTATGAATGAATACCCACTATACATCTACCCAAAGTCAAATCACCCCCGTAGCATTATCAAACACATACCCTCTTCCATAGAACATAGAATCAGCCAAAACTCGTCAAACAAAGAAATATTCAACAAACACAAAGCTCTCTACAACAAGTCATTAAAAGAAAGCGGCTACAGAAACAAAGACATCCAATACATAACAAACAACAACCCCAACAAGAAAAGTAGAAACAGAAAAATCATTTGGTACACACCTCCTTTCAACCAAATGATCAACACCAAACTAGGACAGTAGTTCCTAAACTTAATTAAAAAAAATAATCCCCTCAGTAAAATCTTCAACAAAAATACACTACAACTTAGCAACAGCTGCACAAACAACCTAGAAAAAATCATAACTAACCATAACAAATATATCCTAAATCAACACATAAACCAAAATAAAACCGGCAACCAAAACAACCAAACCCAACAACGAAAACATGTGTAATTGTAGAAACCCTAGCAACTGCCCACTACAAAATACATGCAAAACAACCTCAATAATCTATCAATGCAACATAACATCCATCGAAAATCCAACCATAAATAAAGTGTATATCGGATCAACTAAGAATACTTTTAAGCAGAGCTGGTACTTGCACCTAACCTCATTTAAAAACAGCTTATACCAAAACCAAACATCCATTTCCACATACTTTTGGAAGCTAAAGGATTCAAAACAGAAACCCAAAGTAAAATGGAAAATCCTAGAAAAAACTAGAACTTGCACCCCACTTAATGACATCTGTCCTTTATGGTACTAAAGTTTGCTTTTGAAAAAGAAGATTCAAAAACCTCACTTACTCTGTATTTTTTGAATTTTTTTTTTGTACGATGAAAAGAGGATAAAAAAGATGGGAAAAGTAAAAAGGAAATCGAAAAAAGAGGATAAAACAAAAAAGAAAGAAAAATACATAAAATAAAATAAAATAAAATAAAATAAAATAAAAGGCGTGATACAGAAAGTAAAATGATCACAGAGAAAATATAGAGAAAATAAAAAATATAAAAATAAAAAAGTGGAATTTATATATATATATATATATATATATATATATATAATATTTATTATAAGTTATAGTTTAGAACATGTACAAATTATAATTTACTACAAATTTGTACGTTTTGTTTCGACATCGAAAAAACAATGTCTCATCAGGTAGTTAATAATGAGAGTAATAAACATTATTTTTTTAAAAAGAAAATTAAAAAATCTTATTTCCCCTTTATTTTTGAAAATTTTTTTGTACGAGGTAAGGAGGATAGAAAAGATGGAAAAACGAAAAAGGAAATTGAAAAAAAAAAGAGGAAACAAAAAGGAAAGAGAGATACAAAGAAAATAAAGAGCGTGATACAGAAAGTAAAATGAACACAGAAAAAAATATAAAAGTGGGCACAGGGGAAATAGAAAGCAAAGAGGAAAACAGGAGAAAAAGAAGGGCTAAGAGGAGAGAGCCGATGATAGCAGCTCAGAGAGAAATAGACCCAAATTTAGGTAGGAGGTGAAATATAGATAGATACACATAAGCTGTATAAATAAAAAAACATGTATCAATATTGTGATTTCCTTTCTTCTTTCAACGATAATGCTATTTAGCTTATTCGACATCGAAAAAACAATGTCTCTTCTTCTTCTTCTTCTTCTTCTTCTTCTTCTATGTGCCCTGTCCCTTCAGGACGTAGACGATCATGGTTCTCCACGTCTCCCTATCCCTTGTGGCTCTTAGTATGTTTGCTCCTGTTGCTCCTGGCAACTCCCGTTCCGTCATCCACCTGATCAGACCCTGCAAATATGTTATCCGCTGCCTTCCTCTGTCTCTTCTTCCTTCTATCTGACCAGTCAGTATCAGGTTCTCCAGGCTCTCTTTCCTCATTGCATGTCCCAGGAACGTCAGTTGTCTCTTCCTGATGCTCAGCATCAATTTCCTTTTTGTTGCCATTCTTTAAAAATGAGAGTAATAAACGTTATTTTTTAAAAAGAAAATAAAAAAATCTTACTTCCCCTTTATTTTTGAAAAATTTTTTGTACGAGGTAAGGAGGATAGAAAAGATGGAAAAACGAAAAAGGAAATCGAAAAAAAAAAGAGGAAACAAAAAGGAAAGAGAGATACAAAGAAAATAAAGTGCGTGATACAGAAAGTAAAAAGAACACCAGGGAAAATATAGAGAAAATAAAAAATATAAAAATAAAAAAGTGGAATTTATATATATATATATATATATATATATATATATATATATATATTATTAAAATACTTTAATCCAAACGGAAAAGTAGGAAGGTAAATCCTAAAAACCTGATCCTAATTAATATTAAATTCTAATATTAAACAATGATACAGGAGGAGAGCTCAATGTAATTAAATTTACAGAGCTAATATAAAATAAAGTAAATTTTTAATATTCATAATTGTTGAATGAACATTTCAACATGAAATCCCTAAGAGAGATTTCACATATCCTCAGCAACGGTACATATTTCAAAATGGAAATAAAGATAAGAATAAAAAAGAGAATAAAAAAGAGAATAAAAATGAAAATAAAAAATAAAAATAAAAAAGAGAAATAAAATAAAAAATAAATACAAAATGACGGTTAAGATATGAGAAATTAACGTCACAAAAAATTTGGAAGCAAATCATGTCTATATTTAAATTTTAACTTTTAGATAATGTTTTTCTTTTCTTTTCTTCTTTCCTTTTCTTTATTTGTCTTACCTCCCGCTTCCCTTTCTGTTTTGATTAACACAATTCTCAATTTAACACCACTTCCCACCCCTTTCCTTTGTAAAGTTAGACGAAACCAAATTTCCTATTTCTTCACTTACAACTCTATCTAAAATTTAAAATTTAAATATAGACATGATTTACTTTCAAATTTTAACCGTCATATTTTAAATTTTAACTCATATCTTAACTGTCATCTTTTATTTATTTTTTTATTTTATTTCTCTTTTTTATTTTTATTTTTTATTCTCATTTTTATTCTTATTTTTGTTGTGCCACATTTTGATCTAGTTGGAGGTCAGATAAATACCGAATACCGCGTTTTCACAGAGAGTTAACCGGAGACTACGAGATTCCAGAGAGAGATTAGCAGTCAGTAGTCACTAGTTCATAGTGGCTCCACTCATCGAGAAGATTATTACGCAGTACCCGTCAGCTTCCGACGCGGACATACTAAATATACTACGGCTTCACCTCCAGAGACTTTTACATAAACTTTTTATTAACCCGTATTCAAGTATTACTAATCTTCATTAAAGTCTGTATCCTTACGTTAGTAACACTTATTTTCTATCTCAATTACTAGTCGTTGTTCATTTATTTGTGCGGACCCCATTCCCGGGATCCACATCAGAACTAATGCGGAACTGATCAATCTCTTTTGAGGATTCATTCTTTGGGATCCAGATTCCTACGGCTTGTCTCCATTATACGGCAATTTTACCTCTCCTTCAGATTGCCCTTAATAATTTTCACAAATATAGGACTATTCCCGGGCATCGCTTGTATAAATATAAGGGACACTACTAGGGACCGGCGACTATGTAGATCTCGAAGATTTGATCACCTCTTGAATTTCTTTCCAGGTTGGAGTCCCTGTCAAAACTTCATGCCTTGGAGGCTTCTGAGTAATGAGCATATCATTAAGATTTAACATGTAGAGCTTTTAGATAAAAAAAAAAAAAAGGTCAGCCGATTATGAGCTTATAAAAGCGTTAATCCTTAAGACATCAGTCAAAACAAATCGCCGGTCGAAATTATGGTAGCGTAACCGGCTAATCTTCCCTACGTAAGTATATATATATATATATATATATATATATATATATATGGAATTTGTGTGTGTGTGTGTGTGTGTGTGTGTGTGTGTGTGCGCACGCGCGTGCGTGTGTAAAAATTAAGACAGACATGTTATTCCATGGTAAAGCGGAAGTATAGGCCTATCTATATACATATATATTTGGAGCTCTCCTATAGAGTTATCCTACCACTTTATATACAGTATACTCCTTTGGATTCTTCTATATCTACAATATATATATATATATATATATATATATATATGCATTTGTTATTTTTGGTAACTATTGCCGTTGCTTAGCGGAGTTTATGTCAACACAAGATAAAATCGTCGCTGATGGTGGATGTGTTTGTGTTACCGTCCTTATAACCTCTCTAAAGATGGATCATGTGAGCCGAAAGCTTAGAACCAACTTAATAAAAATTATCTAAATGTTGGAGAATTTTTGTCTTTATTTTCAACGGAAATTAAAGCCAAAATACGACGTTTAGAACGGCTCATGATTAAACATAATAGACATTCATTGTCTCTTATATTTAACAGTATATGTTTAGAAAAAAAAGAATATATCTATATATATATATGCTTAGAAAATATATATATATATATGTGTGTGTGTGTGTGTGCGTGTGTGTGTGTGTTTGTGTGTGTGTATGTGTGTGTGTACACTACAGGCAAAGTGTTTTAGGCACCTGCTATCTTAAAAAAACACCTTAAATAATATTTTTCTTAAGTAAAAGATAAAATGCCACTAACTGCAGTGTATTTGCTTTTAATTTAACATATATAAACACTGAACTATAAAACACTGTCATACGTTTATTTGACTCGAGTTTATTTTTAAATAACTTAGAAAAGTGTTGTTTTTTTTTTAAGTTAATTGTTATCCAATTATGCATATACCAGATAGATATCTTTGCAAAATAAACTGATATCGTTTTTTTTTCCTGATTCCATTAACCTGAATACAACACTTTCTCTCCCCAAAACATAACAGTGGTACCATCATGCTCAACTGTTGTAACTACATATTCATCATTCCCCGTAACTCATTGCATCATAGTGGCATTGTCGCCTTGCTTGAGTTAAAATGGTTTTAAAAACTACGCTGCTGATAAACCAGCGAATTTCACATTGCAGATTATTTAAACACGGTCTATAGAAGTTTCAGCATTATTATGGTCTGAGACGTTCGCTGGCGATCTGAAATTTTAATCCTTGTGTATCCTTGAATAAAGTCCATAGTAATCATGGAAAAAATACTTGGATGACTAAATAAACATGTTTTAAATTCATTTAGATAAAATATTTCACGAAAAATATTGTAAACCGTATTCCCTGAACAACATCTATCTATCTATCTATCTATCTATCTATCTATCTATCTATCTATCTATCTATCTATCTATCTATCTATCTCAGTCCTATCTATTTAATTTTATCTCAATGTATTCATTATTAGTCGTTTTCATTCTATCTCAGTCGATTCATTAGGTAACTATCTATATATGTATCTCATTCTATCTCAGTCTATTCTTTATCTATCTATCTATCTATCTATCTATCTATCTATCTATCTATCTATCTAGTCTGTTCAATCTATCATATCTATCTATCTATCTATCTATCTATCTATCTATCTATCTATCTCAGTCTGTTCATATCTATCTATCTATCTATCTATCTATCTATCTATCTATCTATCTATCTTTATGGTGGGGTAAAAATTGCTTGGTTGAATATATTCCCCCAAATATGGCCAAATGACAAAAAGAAACGAAAAATAAAAGATCTATGCTTTGTCACATGGTTTGATTTTATCAAGTAGTTAGGTCCGAGCAATCTCCAGCACACCCTTTATACAGAGAGAGAGAGAGAGAGAGAGAGAGAGAGAGAGAGAGTGTGTGTGTGTGTGTGTGTGCGTGTGTGTGTGTGTGTGTGAGAGAGAGAGAGAGAGAGAGAATGAGACACCCAGAAAGGCATAAAGAAAGAGACAGAGAGTGTTTAAAATACAAAGAAATGTAGACAACTATAGATGTCCTGAGTTTTTCAGATTTTAAAACAGAATTCTGAAAAGTAAGAATGTTCGAGACTTCGAGAAATATTTTATCCAGTTCCTAACACTGACAGTTGGAGACTGGATAAACTTTCAGTTAACAAAAGGGCTAATAGATCAACTATGAACGCATTTCTCATTATAAAGACAACCTTGACTTTGCTAAAATGGTCAAAACGCCAATATTATCCATGACTGCTATAAAACCTAATTTGAATGATTTACACCATAATTTGTTTGCGTCAAGACGAGATTGATCGGACTGTCCAATCACAGGCACGGAAAAACTATAGAATGCGTTTCAATCACAATTAAAAATATATCAAATATTATAATTGGGCAACGTGTGGCTATTTGTAGTGATTTGTATTAGCGAGTAGAACGTAGAGTGAGGACAATTTGAACCAAGATTTGTTTGCTTGCTAAAAATTCGCTCTTGAAGAGAGAAGATAAATTGTACCTGTAAAATACTTACTCAAAAACGTTGGAATATAAATATTGATTCATATCTCAATTCACAAATTTTTTTGTAAAATTTGATCAATATTGGTGATGATATTTCTTGGTTGAAGTGACTGAATATTTTTCAGTAGGCAGAGAGGTCGGAGTTCGAGACCAGGGGAAAAAATCAGAAACGGAATGACCGATTTTCAAAGCAGAGACAATCAGCTCTTTTTTCAACTTGTCTTTCGTTACAAACACGTATACATACATTCACACGCGCGCGCGCACGCACACACACACACACACACACACACATATATATATATATATATATATATATATATATATATATTTACGAAATGGATTAACTCCGACATGTTTTTAATTTATTTATTTAAACATTATTTTTAATCATATTTCAGTAGATTCTCGTATTTGAGAAGATACTCGTATGTAAGTAGATACTCTATTTTTTATAATTAAACTGTATATTTATTTATATCTCCTGGCCTGAATACTCGAGAAATCTTGTTCTTTTTAAGAACTCTGAGGAAACCTCAAGTTATTGCCCTATTGAGCATCTTACTTCACATGACCTTCTTTCAGGGTCCTGGGCATGACTGTAAACGGCATCCGGCAGCAAGGAGTCTGATTTGGAGGTTGTGAGGAATCACCTCTTAATTGCTGTTGTTCCCAGGTCCACCCTGACCCGGGTGGTAGTACCTGTTAGGGTCCCAGCTATTGGCAAATAGTTAACTTACAAATAGTGTCAAAACACTATGAAAGTATAGAAGTAGACTTTTATTGAAGTATATACATAAAAAATAGACTTTTATAGAAAAATATACATTTTTGAAGCAAAAATTATTACTATAACATATTTTTAAAGGAAAAAAAATTATTCTCAGCAAAAGATTTGTGAATACAAAACTAGAAGACATTTTCAGTTTTCTAAAAAAAGAAGAGTAAAAACTAAATCAACCTTCTCACTATAACCGAACATTAAAAAAAAAACAACTTAAAACTCCACTTTTTTGACATTAAATAACCCACAGAGGGTGATATGCCGTTAAACAAAACTCAAACAAACAAACACACTTCGCATGACCTCCTTTCGGACAAATTATATGGCTTCCGTTTTGCCAGGTCTAATGACGACGTGCTGACGGCAATCGACAGTGTTTGTCATGCTGGCCTTCTATACAAGCAGAAGGGCTACGGTGTTACAAGTTTTAGTTTAGTCGAGATTTGAGTTTGACTTTTGTTTAACGGCAAATCAACACCTCACATGAAAAGACCTCTGATTGGGAGGCTGTGAGAAGCATGGAACCACCTCTTAATTGCTGCGGTTCTCAGATCCACCCTGACCCAGAGTGGTAGTACCTGTTAGGATCCCAGCTATGGGCAAGTAGTTAACCTCCAAACTGGGATCAAAACACTATAAAAGTATAAAGGTTGGCTTTTATAGAATTATATACATAAAAAAATTATAACACAATTTTCGATTCACGTAAATAACCATATCAGCACTGAAATGTATCGTAATCTCAACAAATGTAAACATACAATGCTACGGAAATTACCGAAGATTATTGAAATGGTTATAAAAAACCGACAATTTGAAATTATTTATTTGAACATTATTTTGGATCGATACTCGTATTTAAGTAGATATTCTGTTTGTATCGATGTTATTTAAGTGAATCGAAAATTGTGTTATATAGACTTGACTTCGTTTAGACTGTTGGTCATTCGTGGTCGAGAGGTATAAGACGCGCTAGATTAATTAGTATATTCCCCTATGTTGATCGCTGTCGCAGGTTCGAATGGTGCCGAAAGACACGCATTTTCGTAATAAAAATAATTAGGCCTGTAGAAATATATATATATATATATATATATATATATATATATATACATACTGATCGATTATAAAGAGAATACCTACTTAAATACGAGTATTGATCCAAAATAATGTTCAAACAAATAATGTCATGCATATAAGTAGTTGCTCGTTTTGTTTGTGTGTTTTATAAATTTTACTAATTTTTTTCTAATTAACAGTATATTTATATATATATATATATATATCTACCAGCCTAAGTAATTGAAAGATCTTGTTAGCAAATCTCTTGTTAAGATCTTGTTAGCAAATATATATTTTTTAATTATTTCATCCCAAGTAAGGCAGTACCACCACTGGTTCGCAGGGGGGCTGCATAAGAGAAGAGTGGAAGTTAAGTGTGAAAGTTAAAGCAGAGGGGAGAGCGAAGAGAAAGACGAACCAGTTACAAGGTGTGTCAAAGAAAGGGCAAGAGAAGGATGGGAAAACCGGCGTAATGACAGTTGCGAGGGTAGAGTGAGAAAGGAAAAGAACAAGATACACGAGGTGATGGGGAAAGGACGAGAGAAGGACTGGAGTCAAGTGGACAAGAGATGGCAATTAAGTTGCATTTAAATTCTTGAAGATTGTAGCTGTCAGGGAAGCAAGTACACGGAAGGGAGTTCCTCAGGCGATATGTGCGATAAAGGAAGCTGTAGAGTAGAAGTAGCGTCTGCATTTAATTGATTTAACTGTAAAAGGGTGGGACCTTGTTGCCAGTCTGGTTCCTCGAGTAAATTCTTATGGAGAGGGCCTCAGCGACCTAAGCTCGTCAGAGCAGAAGCCATATAAATATTTATAGAATAGAAAAAGGGAAGCCACATCCAGCTGGTGAGAAAGTGGCTGGAGTCGAGCTGCCAGATCGGGACCGATCACGTTACAGATCTTCTATTGGAGCCTGTCGGGAACCCTGAGATGAAGGACGAGGGCACCCGACTAAATATGACAACAGTATTTAATATATAAATGTACTGTTTAATTATAAAAATTATGAATTAAAATTATATAAAAAAAAGCAGAATATCTACTCAGTTAAGTTAATCCATTTTGTAAAATATATGTATATATTAATCTTATTTGTGACATTCTGGAACATTTTACTACCTCAGTCGGAGAACAAAGTGGTTTTTGAAGCGGAGCTTAGATGTTTGACAATTTCAAAAGTATCCCGCATCCTGTCAGGCTCGAACTCACTATTCAATCGTAAGTGGTCAAGCGAGATGAGCTTGCTAAACATTACAACACGCCGAAGTACCCGCGCAGATGGTGGCTAAGAACGAATAGAGAATTAAAAACTTTTCATGAATATCTGTCCGTTCCTTTCCTTTCTATTATTGGTTGGTTACATGATGACGGAATTGTGCAAAACAAGTTACATAAAAATTAACGATAGTTTGCGCATATACATCATCAATCAATAAATATATATAGATATATGAGCGTGTGTTTGTATTTTGCTCTCAGAATAATTATATGATTATTCCTCACTATTTGATACAACTCGAAGTTACACGCATGTAGTAATCGTCAGGCTGAAGCTAGAACCGTTCCTTCTGCTATGTTTTTATTTATAGACCAAAAAACTTCGATGAGCATCGAGCGTTGAGGAACAAATATACAATTATATGATTCTTAGCAAATGTTTTCGATCTGTTATTTCACATCGAGTATTTTTATGATTACCACCAGCATTCCTTGTACTTTATACATATTTTCGTCATAAATTCGAAAAAGTAAATGGTTTGATGGTAAATCCCAAAGAATCCTATTAATAATGTTTTGATCTTTCTGACGAGATGGGTGTTTAAAAATACGTGTCAAAATGCCCATCCTACAAAAGAAACTTTGAATTTTTAAACGTAATATATATATATATATATATATATATATATATATTCACATACAAGCCGGTTTCGGTGTATCACAGCTCATCAGTGTGGCTAGACATCCACTCGCATACGGAAACAGAGAAGAGAAATTTTAGCGTGCTATATATAAGCGGTGTATACACACGCCAATCCCCGAAAGAAGTCAATTCATTGCTAAAGAGTAATGCATATATATATATATATATATATATATATATATATATATAAATTCTGCAATTTTACATTTAGAGAACAGCCATTTCAACAGGTCATTAAAAACCTGTTTCTTCAGCTCCGAATCTTTCATATTTCTTTCCCTTTCCTTCTCCGAATCTTTCATATTTCTTTCCCTTTCCTTCTTTTTATTGTATGGATTTCTTTTTAAATTTTCCATAATAAACGGTCGCTGACGAAGCGAGTTTACCTCGCAGAGATGATCATACGACATATGGGATTTTTGAAGTTCTATTTGAAAAAAATATGTATATTTGGCTCTATAACTAGATAATTCTATTTATATCCTCTGGCTGGATCAGTTCTAATATTAATAAGATTGATATTAATAGGATCTTCCTTAGGATTTTGTGTGTCGAGGTAGCAGATAATTATCTAAACATATAATGTCTATTATGTTTAATCAAGAGCCGTTCTAAACATCGTATTTTGACTTTAATTTCCTGTGAAAACAAACACTAAAATTGTCCAACATTTGGATATTTTTTATTATGCTAATTCTAAGCTTTCGGCTCACATGAGCCATCTTCGGAGAGGTTACAGGGACGTTAACATAAAGACATCCACCATCAAAGATGATTTTATCTTGTGGTGACATAAAACATTGCTATGCAAAGATAACAGTGACTGAATATTAAACGCAGTTCGTAAATTTGTAATGCGGGTCTATGACATCACACCGCGTGAGAGATCGAAATGTTAACAAAACCATATATCTAAATGCAATGTAATGTGTTGTGACAAGATTGAAATGTGATTTTATAAAGTGTGGATTGTTTTGATTTAATGTAGATGGCCTTAAATATCTGAAGATTACTTTTACTATGTGTATGAGTGAGTATTATTGTTTTATCGACTAAAATCTGTATAATATTACCTAAATGGCTATGTTTTTTCTAAGAAATGTTGTTTAATTGAACTCTGATCAGAAAGGTATCTGGTAAGTTTTTATTTTCATCTGAAATTAAGGCCAGAATACGATGTTTAGAACAGCACATGATTAAATATAATACACATTCATTGACTGTTATATTTAACGGTGTATGTTTCGAATGTATATATATATATATATATATATATATATATATATATATAGTACTTCATATATTCTCAGGGATAAAGTATTAGGAATATTCGTTCTCTGTGTGTTTTACTACATAGTAGTATAAACTGTGTGACCATCCTGAGGAAGATAGCCCGCTTGGAGCAGTTACGCACAATACCCATCGTATCCTCCCTCTCTCTCTCTCTCTCTCTATATATATATATATATATATATATATATATATATATATATTATAAATCAATAAAAGTTCAATTTATATATCATGAACCGACTCCGAAGTTTTCCATGAAAACGCTTGTCAGGGCCAGATGCTCTATAAAGCAATATGATATATATATATATATATATATATATATATATATATATATAAAATTTATAACATAAATATGTCATAATATCAATAGAAAAGTAGCCATTTTGTTTTGACACTATCCACATCTTATCACGTGATGAATTTAATTACGAGTTTGAGGATTTTAAACGTTTAAAAGAGAACCTAAACCCCCTTAATCAGGGAGGCGTTGTTACAAAGACAGAATGGACCAATCAAAACAAGCGCAATCTCTAGGTCTGAAGAATAACAGAATAGAGACAAATCTTACCCTATACTTGGATATATATATATATATAGTAATCATTTCACCCCAAGCAAGGAAGTACCGCCACTGGCACGCAGGGGTCTACTTTAGAGCAGAGTGAAAGGTTACAGATGAGGAGAGCGAAGAGAAAGAGGAACCAGTTACAGGGGCTATCAGAGAAAGAGCAAGAGAAGGATGGGAATACTAGTGTGAAGACAGTTGTGAGAGTAGAGTGAAAAGGAAGAGGAACAAGATATAAGGGGTGTTGGGGAAAGGACAAGAGAAGGACTGAAGTCAAGGATATAAGAGATAGCAATTGACATTGCATTTAAACACTTAGAGATTGCAGCTATCAGGGAAGCAAGCATGCGAAAGGGAGTTCTACTGGCGGGAAGTGCGGTTACATTTAATTCTTTTTTTTTTTTTAATCATATCACCCCGAGCAAGGCGGTAACGCCACTGAAGCGCAGGGGGCTATGTAGGAGTGAAAAGATTGGAAAAGAGAAAGCCGGAGACCATATTCTAAACAAGGAACAAGGGATGAGCCTCTTCACCTGTTCAAAAGACGTGGGTGGAGTGTGAACCGGGCGATAGTTTAGTCTATCTACTCCAATTGAAAAAAAAAAGAGTGAAAAGATTGGAAAAGAGAAAGCCGGAGACCATATTCTAAACAAGGAACAAGGGATGAGCCTCTTCACCTGTTCAAAAGACGTGGGTGGAGTGTGAACCGGGCGATAGTTTAGTCTATCTACTCCAATTGAAAAAAAAAAGAGTGAAAAGATTGGAAAAGAATAAGCCGGAAACCACATCCTAAACAAGGAACAAGGGATGAGCCTCTTTACCTGTTCAATAGACGTGGGTGGAGTGTGAACCGGGCGATAGTTTAGTCTATCTACTCCAATTGAAAAAAAAAAGAAAAGAGTGAAAGGATTGGAAAAGAGAAAACCGGAAACCGCATTCTAAACAGGAAACAAGGGATGAACCTCTTAACATTTTCAATAGACGAGGGTGGAGTGTGAACCGGGCGATAGTTTAGTCTATCTACTCCAATTGAAAAAAAAAGAAAAGAGTGAAAAGATTTTACGATTTTTTTAAAAAAGATCTAGTTTGCAAAATATAAAATTAAAATGATTTCTTTACACTACTTACGTGCAAACTATTGTCCTCATCTTTGTTGTTATTATCACAATGTTTCAGCTGCTGGGTCTTCTGGCCCTCACCAGGTGTATGGTAGGTCTACAGGTAATTCCAAACTGGTTTGTGAATTTAGTGACATACTAATCAAGTTCAATCCCTAAGATGGGTAGTGTGTACTTGGTAAAAACAGGATAAGCAATAACTGAGCAGTACTAAAAGTACCCAAACTATGCAAGATATCCCTACACAAGAGCAGTTAACTGCAAAAAGGTGAGACTTTGTTGCCAGTCTTGTTGTTTATGTAAATTCTTGTATCGGGGGCAGCAGTGAGCTAAGCTTGTCAGAAAAGAAGCCTAAGATTTAGAAAGATTTAGCAAATATACAATGAATTCATAGTTATTTAGAAAATTCGAACCTCGCTGCCGAGCTTGAAAAGGACCTCCAATCTGTAGTGGACTGGGGTAAGAAATGGCTCGTAAATTTTAATGCTTCCAAAACGAAGCTGCTATCAATTAACCATCATAGACAATCGCACCTACTTCCCATTAGCATGGAAAAGGCTTGCTCCCAGTTAGTAAATCACTACGCCTCCTTGGCCTCACACTCTAAGCGGACCTCAAGTGGAAAGATTATATCGAATCCATTGCTAAATCCGCTGCTATGAAAGTCGGTTCTCTGTGCAGGGCCCGGAAGTTCTTCCCGTCTGAATCCATCCTGCACATATATAAATCTACCATCCCCCCGTGTATTGAATACTGCTGCCACATCTGGCCGGGTGCCCTGCTATCCTTCACGGGGTTCTTGACAAAATACAACGGAGAATCTGTAATGTGATCGATACCGACTTGGCAGACCGCCTGCAGACACTCTCTCACCGGCGTGACGTGGCTTCCCTGTGCCTCTTCTATAAATACTTTCACGGCTTCTGCTCCGATGAACCTATATCACTGGTGCCCCCCTAGATACGCATTTGCATGAGATACTAGATTAGCAACTAGGTCCCAAACTTTTACAGTGAAACCGATAAAATGTAACCGCAATTTCTACTCAACAGCTTCTTTTCTCGCACTTCCCGCTTGTGGAATTCCCTTCCATATACTTGCTTCCCCGACAGCTACAATCTCCAGGAGTTTAAATGTAAGGTCAATAGACACCTCCTAACACACTAACACGCATCCATTCTCTCAAACACTCTTCCCATCTACATCCTTACTCGTCCATCACTCCACTTCTGACATTTCCTATATTTAACCACTCTTTCTCACCACCTTCCGCTATATAACCCCCTGCGCAATAGTGGCAGTGGAATAAATTCATCTTGTATTTTCTAAATAAATCATTTTCTAAATAAATCATTTTAACCAATTATTTTAAAATATCCTTTAAGGAAGAACGGTATTGTTCTGAAACATGAATTTTTGTGTAGTGATATAATGCTTTTATAAACCATTGTAATAACAAAATTACAACATCAAGCTCTACTTTGTATTGAGCACTTTTTATAAAAAGTAAATGCATGAACAGTGGGTTTTAATCTACCTGTTCTTTAAATTCCTTACTTCGCCACTATCTACATTTATTTTTATTTTTTATTTCCAACAATATAAAAAGCAAATTTCGGAATCTCTTTCAAAAATATTCCCAACCCAAACAAAAGGGAATATTTCGTGAAACTTGTCCATAAAACCGAGAATTTAATTAGAAAGATGAGATGGAAAGCTTATTTCTTCCTTAATAATTATAGGCTTTCTAAAGAAGCTGAACCTTACGGATTCAAAAGCATAAAAACTGCACCAGTAATTGAAAGATTATCTGGTCATGAAAATGATTTATTTGAAATAATCAACAATATCTCTTTTAACAAAAGAAAGAATAATTTCAAAAGACACCTTGTCCATTTTGTATAAACATGAAAACATTAGACAAAGTGTTTGTTACGTCTGACGAAACCTTTAAAAAATTACCACTAAAGATTATACCACTTTAATTAAAAATAAATTAATTAAAAATGATAAAAAAGCAAATAATAACTCACTTAATTTTATTGGAGTAGATAGACTAAACTATCGCCCGGTTTACACTCCACCCACGACTACTGAACAGATGAAGAGGCTCATCCCTTGTTTCCTGTTTATGATGTGGTTTCCGGCTTTCTCTTTTCCAATCTTTTCAATCTTTTCTTTTTTTTTTCTTCTCAATTGGAGTAGATAGACTAAACTATCGCCCGGTTTACACTCCACCCATGACTACTGAACAGATGAAGAGGCTCATCCCTTGTTTCCTGTTTAGGATGTGGTTTCCGGCTTTCTCTTTTCCAATCTTTTCAATCTTTTCTTTTTTTTTTCTTCTCAATTGGAGTAGATAGACTAAACTATCGCCCGGTTTACACTCCACCCATGACTACTGAACAGATGAAGAGGCTCATCCCTTGTTTCCTGTTTAGGATGTGGTTTCCGGCTTTCTCTTTTCCAATCTTTTCACTCTTTTCTTTTTTTTTCTTCTCAATTGGAGTAGATAGACTAAACTATCGCCCGGTTTACACTCCACCCATGACTACTGAACAGATGAAGAGGCTCATCCCTTGTTTCCTGTTTAGGATGTGGTTTCCGGCTTTCTCTTTTCCAATCTTTTCAATCTTTTCTTTTTTTTTTCTTCTCAATTGGAGTAGATAGACTAAACTATCGCCCGGTTTACACTCCACCCATGACTACTGAACAGATGAAGAGGCTCATCCCTTGTTTCCTGTTTAGGATGTGGTTTCCGGCTTTCTCTTTTCCAATCTTTTCAATCTTTTCTTTTTTTTTTCCTTCTCAATTGGAGTAGATAGACTAAACTATCGCCCGGTTTACACTCCACCCATGACTACTGAACAGATGAAGAGGCTCATCCCTTGTTTCCTGTTTAGGATGTGGTTTCCGGCTTTCTCTTTCCCAATCTTTTCAATCTTTTCTTTTTTTTTTCTTCTCAATTGGAGTAGATAGACTAAACTATCGCCCGGTTTACACTCCACCCATGACTACTGAACAGATGAAGAGGCTCATCCCTTGTTTCCTGTTTAGGATGTGGTTTCCGGCTTTCTCTTTTCCAATCTTTTCACTCTTTTCTTTTTTTTTTCTTCTCAATTGGAGTAGATAGACTAAACTATCGCCCGGTTTACACTCCCCCCATGTCTACTGAACAGGTTAAGAGGCTCATCCATTGTTTCTTTCTCTTTTCCAATCTTTTCACTCTTACGTAGCCCCCTGCACATCAGTGGCGTTACCGCCTTGCTCCGTGTGATATGATTAAAAAAAAAAGTTTATAAAATATATACTACAAGCAAAACTATTAATGAAAAACTCAAAATTAGTGACAATGTTCGTAAACTTTGTACTAAATAAGCTAACATTTAAAAGACCATAAATCTAATTTTGAGACAAATCTACCCACTAGAATCATCAACACTACTAGACCAGAAATTGGTAAAATCAGTAAAATTATTATAGAACGGATTAATAAACAAATCAAACAGAACCTTGTGTTACAACAGTAAACCAATACAACTAATGTAATAAATTCGTTTTGAAATCTAAATGATAAAAACAACTGTTCTTTATTTTGACATAATTGATTATTATCTATTAATTTCCAAGGAGTTTTTCACTTTGGAACTAAAATTCGCCACACATTATTCGGACTTAACTAACAATGATTATAATATTATAATGGCCACTAAGACATCCCTTCTTATTTACAACCAAGAACAATGGATAAAAAATAATTCCGGTGACCAATTTCATATTGCAATGGGTACGAGTCTTCCGATCTCATCGCTTTATTTGCTCTATATAATCTCACCGCATATTATGACATTAACGCACATAACATATGATTATATAAAGATAAAAGGCTTATGATAGTATAAAATTCCACACATTTTATAACCGATGAAATAAGAAAATTTATCCATAGAAAATTCAAAAGTCTAAACCTAAAAGTAATAATCAATTTTAATTTAGAATTAGTAAACTGCCTTGACGTAACACTGGACTTAGTAAATAATACTTATCAACCATACATAAAACCCAGCGAATATCTATACGAGGCCATTCAATAAATACGGCAAATTTTTCGGTATAAGTACTTCTAATACAGATAGAAGCTTACTTTTTTTTCCTTTACATTTTTTTCAAAGGGTTTTAATTTTTATTTTTATTTTTATTTTATTGTAATTTTTTTGCAGATTGAAAAAAATCTTTGAGAGTTTTGGAGATTAACAAAGATGACCGACCAAGAAACATGCTCCAGGATTGAACACAGGTCAGTTATTAAGATTGTGGTTGCTGAATGATGCAAACCAGTTGAAATTCATAGGAGAATGTCAACTGTGTATGGTGTCACATGTTTCAGCCAAACAAATGTCTACTAGTGGGCTAAATTGTTTAAAGAAGGACGGAGCAGTGTTGAGGATGAAGACAGGCGTGGGAGGCCTACAGAAGTGAGGTCTCCTGAAGTGATCGAATCAGTCGATGACCTCATTCACTCTGACAGAAAGTCACAGTGGATGACATTGCATTGACTTTGAGCCTATCTGTTGGGACAGCACACAAAATTGTCCATGATGACCTTGCCTACTCGAAGGTCAGCTCACACAGCAGCCCAAACGGTGCAGACCATCAACGAGCAGGGCTGGGAATTGCTCCCTCATTCCCTCTTACAGCCCAGACCTTGCCCCTTCAGGCTTTCACCTGTTTGGTCCCTTGAAAGCGTTCACGAGAGGCATGAAGTTTGAAAGTGACGATGAAGTCAAAAGTGCTGTGAGCGATTGGCTGAGACATCAGTCCAAAGATTTTTACGCTGAGGGAATACGGAAGCTTGTGCACAAATGGGAAAAGTGTGTGACACTTCTGGGAGACTACATTGAAAAACAAAAGAAGTCCTTATACGGAAAAAATTCACCTTATTTATTGAATGACCCTCTTACATCCACCCAAAGTCTAATCACCTACAAGAATAAACAAACATGTACCCTCCTTCATAGACTATCGAATGAGTAAAAACTCTTCTAGTGAAAAAGTATTTTATAAACATAGAGATTTTTATAAAAATGCACTAAAGAATAGTGGCTATAAAAACCATGATAACAAATGCATAGAAAATACATGACTATAACAGGAAAAATAGAAATAGAAAAATCATTTGATATACACCCGTTTTTAACCAAATCGTTAGCACCAATTTAGGACTGACATTCCTCAATTTAACTGAGAAACATTTCCCTAATCATAACCTTCTAATTAAAAATTTTAATAAAAATACCTTTAAATTAGGTTACATTTGTACAGAATAATCTGGAAAAATTATTAAAATAATAAAAATTATTAAAATAACGAAAAATCAGCACGTAAATCAAAGTAACAATGATTATCTAATTAACGAAAATAACAATGATACAAGTTTATGTAATTGTCGAAATCCTAACAATTAGCCACTAGGAAATAGGCGTCTAACAAATTCTATTGTGTACCAATGTACTATAACATCAAATAAAAACCCAACTATTAAAAATTTTACATTGGATCTACTAAGAACAATTTTAAGCACCGTTGGTATTTGATTTAACTTCCTTAAAAAATGACAAGTACCGAAACCAATCATTCCTTACTGCATATTTTTAGATGTTAAAAGAAACAAACATAATCCTCAAAGTAAAATGAAACATTCTGGAAAGACAAGACACTGTAAGTCGTTCTATGACATCTGACCTCTGTGCCTGAATGAAAGGCTGCAGATTTTAAGGTTTCCTAAAAATAAATTTCTACTGAATCCTAAATATGAACTGATGGTTTTATGTAAACATCGAAATTATTTTTCTCTAAAATCTAATTAATTACAATTATTCATTTATATCTTATGCTTCAATATAACTTAGAAATTAAAAATTATTTTTTTGAATAAATGATTTATACAATACTTTAAATACTTATTTGGTTTTCTTAACTACAATATACTTTAGTGTACCATAATTACTTAATTCTAATTCTAACTTAAACATTTCAGCCCCTTTACTCATATGGTAGTTCTAAATCTAATTAAAAAAGTCCAACCTGCTGTTAAAAATTGTCTACCCATTAAAATAATGTATGGTCCCAGTATGTATCTTACCTAGAGAAAATTAAAAGTATCATCCCATGACATCATCATATTATATTGCCTTTCGCGACTCAAATCTTCAACTTCATAGTTCAACCTAATTCTCATTTTGACTGAACAATATTGACACACCTACAAGCATATTCTCCAACTAAACCTCCGTTCACTTTCTAAATAACCACGAATTCATCTTATATTTTCCAAATAAACTATTTTCATCATTTATTCTAAAATATCATCTGAAGAAGAACAGTTTTGTTCTTAAACATGAAAATTATTATAATAATATCATACTGAAACTCAATAACTATAAAGTATCATTTATATTTATTGAATTGCAGTATGCAATAATAATAAAAAAATAATTACCATATATTTATGCTCTACATTTTTATTGAGCGCTTTTTAAAGGTAAATATTTGACTATGGAATGCATTTTCATTAGTAACCATTCGTTATATATATATATATATATATATATATATATATATATATATATATTGTAAATTATGTTTTAGAATATGTACATTATTTTTAATATATGTCCTCGACAATCATGTGTTTGTTTCACTTAAATAGATCAAATTACGAAAGTCTACAACAAAGTTTAATATTCCAAAGGAAAAAAATAGCTCCCAAATTAAAAAAGAATCAAAACATAGCTCCCAAATTAAAAAAGAATAAAAAAATTAAAAGGAAAAACTCGAACCTCTAAATTCAATATTAAGATTAAATATACAAATTTAGAAACATTATAAAAGCTGACAAAATTGAAATTTGCATTTACTTCCGAAAGAATGCAAGTTTAGACTTTTTAGAAACAACTTTGCCTAAATACAATAATGCCTGAATAAACACCCCGATCCCGCTAAAATAAAAAAATAAAAAATATAAAAAACAAAAATAAAATATAAGATATGCCGTACTGAAAAAATCAAAATTAAAAAGAAAAAACACCCCACCCCTATCACGTCTATCAAAGGAACCATAAGAAAAACAGCCTCGCCACTCAATGAAAGAGAATGAATAAAATTTGTCTGGTAACAACAGACTCTAACAGACAACACAAGACACTTTCCCTTCATTATCAATAACCCCAACCAACCTCCCACAACAACAATGAACAAAATATAGGGAGTAGACGAATTTAGTTTTGCTTTTACCATGGGCACCCAACGTTGAAACAAACATATGATTGTCGAGGACATATATGAAAAAATAATGTACATGTTCTAAAACATAATTTATAATAAATATTCACAGCTTTATACATCATATATCGAGCACTGTTTTAAATTAATGTTTTGGACGGAAAAAATTCTTTCTTCGTTCTGTACCCACTCGGATATATATATATATATATATATATATATATATATATATATATATATATATATACTCTAGAAAATTTTTAGATATTCTACAATTTCATGGATACTACATATTTCGCAGCCAAGACCTGCTGCTCGTCAGACCCAAATGATACAACAGTTAATATTCAAAATCACCCAGAAAAGAATCACATACAGACACTCATGTGCCCATATTAAGAATAGATATTTGTAACGGTAATCTACAAAAAAACATTTTCTCGCCCATTCAAAAAAAGAAAGAAAGAAAGAAAAAGAAAAATATAGAAAAATCATAAACGGAAAAAAAGCAAAAAAAAAAAAAAGGAAGAGAAAAGGAACGGAGAACGAACAGTATAAGGAGAAAGGAAGTTAACGTTAACGTCTTAGATTGACATCAGCGTTTATTGTAATTTATCTGCTTTCTTAGAAAAACATGACATGGAAATTTAACATTAAACTTAGTTTTTAAGATCATGGTATGTACCTGCGGTATAAAAATAAATGGTAAATCATACTTTTTAACACAAATTAAAATATAACTACTAGTAATATTATATTATAAATATACTTATAATAATTTAAAAAATCAAAAAATATACAAGAAAATCATAACTAAAATATTAAAAAACAATCTTAAGAAATGATCTTAAATAATATTCCTATAAATAATATTAATAAAAATAAAAATAATAATAAAGATAAAATATATCTAAAACAATTTGAAACAATAACACTATTATTATTATTATTATTATTTTAAAAACATCTAGTAAAGAAGCTAGTATACACCAAA